>PVJS01008844.1:14841-52133 GCA_004027185.1 Glis glis | reverse complement strand
CCCTCTGCAACTTCATGAGACCCGGTTTCAAAATAAAGTATAAAAAATAGGGCCGGGGGTGTAGCGCGGAGGCAGAACACCCCTGGGTTCAATCCCTGATACCACACACACACAAAAAATTGGGCATTCTTATTCATAGCTCGTGTTTTTTGCCTTTACTATCAATATTACAATGCCTGGGTATTTTTTGTCTGTTTATTGATTGTTTCATTTTATCTATTTACTTATTTATTGGTGCATTGTAATCACACATCTTGATGGTTTTCAGGGTGGTAGAAGTATACATGCACACATCGGTCAATGAGCCCTCCCCCAATTCCCACCCCCATTCCCTCCCCCTTCCTTCCTTCTCGTTCTCTGCATAGTAGTGATTGTTTCATTTTGTTTGTTTGCTTTGGTATCTACTTTGTCTCCTATATTTCCAGACATCTTTTAAAATATTTTTATTATTTTATTTTAATGTGCCTCCTGCCAATTTTATAGTGTTAGACATTGTATTTTATTTTTAACAGAAATTTTTAATAGATTCATATTTACATACATATTAGTCTGCAAGGGTGCCACAAGTCAGAGACTAATAACAATGAGAAATCTAGAAAATTTAAAAATTATTATAAAATATAATTAATATGCTTCTAATTGATCCATGGAACAATAAAAATTACAGGAAATTTAAAAAGTCTTTCAAACTAAACAATAATGAAAAAGTATATTAAAACTTGTGGGACAAAGCTAAAGTATTTCTTTAAGAAAAAGGTTTAGCTTTACATCTCTATATTAGAAAAGATCAATTTAATTATTTGAATTGTCATATTAAAAATCTAGAAAAAGAGGAGCAAACAAACCCCAAAGTTGAAGAGTATAAATAATAAAGCAACTCATTGCTTTTTGAAGTAAAAAGTAAAGAGAAAATTAATCAAGATTCAGGTGATTTCCAAACAATTAATAAATTGTTAAATCACAAACTAGAGCAACTAACACAGAGAAGACACAGATAACAAATATCAGATATTAAAGAGTAAAGATCACTACCAATTGCATGGACAATACAGAAGATAAAAGAATATTGTCAATACCTCTATTGGTACAAATATAATAACTCAGATAAAATGGACCAATTCCTTGAAAGACACAAATTACCAAAACTCACACAAGGAGAAGCACATCATTTGAATATTCCTATATCTGTTAAAGAATTTGGATCAATAAATAACCTCCAAAGAAGGAAAACACTAGGCCAAGATCACTTCACTGATTAATTCTGCCAAACATTTAAGAAAGAGATGATTCCAGTTGTCTGCAATTCCCTCCAGAAAACAGAAGCAGCATACTTCATAGTGCATCTATGAAGCCAGCATTTTCTTAATTACAACCAAATAAAGACATTCTGAGAAAGGAAAATGACAGACAATATCATAACAAACATAGATATAAAAGTCCTGAACAAAATGTTAGCAAATCAAAGCTAACAGTGTATAAAGGGAATTATACACCGTGACAAAGAGGGATTTACTCCAGGTGTCCAGTTTAGTTCAACAATTGAAAATGAGTTAATGTAATCTATGACATCAACAGGCTAAAGAAGAAAAATCATGATCATATCAATGCAGAAAAAAATGTTTACAAAATACGACACCCTTTCATGAGAGAAACTCTCGGCAAATAAGGAAGAGAGGGAAATTTCTTCAGAATGATAAAAAAAAGTTACAGAAAATATTCTACTTAGTGGTGAAAAAGTACTCTCCCCCCAGGATCAGGGACAAGGCAAGATCCAAGAATCTCTTACCACCCTACTCAGCACTATAGCACCCAGTTAATCTAATAAGATGAAAAAGAAATAAAAAGCATACAGATTGGTAAGAAAAAATAGAAGTATCTTTGCTCACAAATGACATGATTTTCTTTGTAGAAAATCCTCAGTAATTAAAACTAAAAAGCAAAAAAAAAAAAAACTTCCTGGAACCAATTGCTATTGTTTAATTGGTTGAGCAATTACAGCAATACTGAAGAATAAAAGTTACTACACAAAAGGCAATTGCATTTCTATATACCAGCAATAAATAATTGGTTTGTTTTTTGTTCATTTTGTCTTATCTTTCATAGTGCTGAGGATTGAATGAACCCCAGGGCTTCGAGTATGCTAGACAGCACTCTAATACTGAGCTACATGTCCAGCCCAGCAATGAACAATAGGAATTAAAAATTTTAAAAAACAATATCATTTATACTATCACCAAAAATGAAATACTTAATCACAAATCTATCATATATGGGACCTATACAAAGATAACTACAAAACTGATGAAAGAAATCAAAGATGTAAATGTATGGTGAAGTACTCCATGTTCATGGATAGAAAAATTTAATAATAAGATGTCAATTCCTCCTAATGTGATGTATAGATTCAATAAAATCCAATTGGGTTATTAGACAGATATGAACAAAATTATTCTAAAGTTGATATGGAGAGAGAAAAAACCCATAAGAGGAAACACAATGCTGAAGAAGAACAAATAGAGAATCTTTGCTACCTAACTTCAAGAGTTGCTGTAAATTTACAGTGCTCAGAACAGTATGATATTGGTGAACGTGTACACAGGTTGATCATGGAGTGGAATAGTGTCCAGAAGATGATCCATGTAAATGTAGTAAACTAATCTTTGACCCAGAAGGAAAGACAATTTAATGGAGAAAGAATAATCTTTTCAACAAAAGGTGTTGGAAAAAACTACACATCCATATGAAAAAAAATCTAGACATAGACCTTACACCTTTCACAAATATTACTCAAAATTGTTAATAGATATATATGAAAAATGTACAACAATAAAATTTACGGAGGAAAACATCTAGATGTCCTTTGTTTCAATAATAAGTTTTAGATACAACTACAACGCAATCCATGAAGAAAGAAGTCGATACAGTGGTCCTCTCTCATCTGCAGAGGTTGTACCCAAGACCCTCAGTGGATGCCTGAAACCACAGGCAGGACCAAACCCTATGTTTGCAAACTGTGTTCTTCTGGGTGCCTGCAGGGGCGTGCTGCCACATGGCCTCAGAGCTCATCTGTCCTCCTTCTGTCTTGCCGCCTCCCTCAATCACTGCTCTTGCACTCTGGAGCCAGTAGTAAGCATAGTAAAGGTCACTTGAACACAGTTCTGTGGTGCTGTGACAGTTAGCCTGATCACCAAAGTGATTGTTAAGTGACTAATGGTAGAATAGGGGTATATTGAGGATACAGACCCAGGCAGGGGAGTGGGAGGGCACCAGATTTTATCACACTACTCAGAATGTTGCATAATTTAAAACTTATGCATTCTCTATTTCTGGGATTTTCCATTTAGCATTCCCAGACCTCAGTTGACTGGGGATAACTGAAACTCAGGAAAGAGTAACCCTAGGTAAGAGAGTAAAATCACTTAAATGGACTTACTAAATCTAAAAATTTCCACTCTGTGAAAGATACTAAGAAAGTGTAAAGATAAGCCACAGATTGGGAGGAAATATTTCCAAAACACCTGTCTTTTAAAAGACTTGTAATCACAGTATACAAAGAACACTTAAAACTCAACAATAAGAAGCCCAGCATCCCACTGTTTTATTTATTTATTTATTTATTTATTTATTTATTTATTTATTTATTTATTTATTTGCAGTACCAGGGATTGAACCCAGGGGTGTTCTACCTCCGTGCTACATCCCCGGCCCTATTTTTTATACTTTATTTTGAAACCGAGTCTCACGAAGTTGCAGAGGGCCTCACTAGGTAGAGAGAGAGACAGGGGGAGAGAGAGAGAGAGACAGCGAGCTGAGGCTGGCCACGAACCCGGATCCTCGGGTCTCCACTTCCCAAAGTACTGAGATTACAAGCGTGCACCACCCTGCCCAGCCCACTGTTTTAAAAATGGGTAAAAGACCTGTGCAGACATCTCACTTCAGAAGATGAACAATTGATAAATATGCATTTAAACAGATGCTCAACACCATATGTTATGGTCAGATATAGAATGTCCCCTAAATAGCTTTTTATTAATGGTCAGAGTTAAGGTGTTTAAGTCATGAGGGTTGTAACCTCTTCAGTAGATCAATCCATTGTAATGGATTTACTGGGTGGTAACATAGGCCAGTGGGGTGTGGCTGGAGAAGGTGGGTCCCTGGGGATGTGGCCTTAGGGATTGTGTGTGTGCCTTTGAATCTCCTTGCTTGCTTGCTGTCTTGCTTCTGGCCCTTGTGATGTAAGAGCAGAGCCCTGGCCCTCTCCCTCTCTCTGCTTCACACCCCCATTCCCTGAGCTCAGCAGACCCAAGTCTTACATGGAATGAACCCCGATATCTCCAAAAACTGTGAGCAAATACATCTTCCTTCCTCTAAGTTATGTGGGCAGTCGGTTTGGATTGTAGCAATGAGAATGTTAACCAAGGCAGATTTTCCATATGATATTAGAGAAATGCAAATTAAAACAAGGAGATACGGCTAAACAGCTATTCAAATGGGTAAAATTTTAAAAACTGATAATTCAAATGCTGGCATTTCAGTTGTTTTGCTAAAACAAATACTAACTAACTTGTTTTATCTGTGTTTTTTTCTGGATGTTCCTGTTGCTTTGGGTGGAATCATTTGTCTTCCACAAGTTCCTCCACACAGCAAAAAGGAGTGGCATGATTTTCATTTTACTGTGTTGAATTGCAAGTAATACTGTAAAGTTTTAACTTATTTAGTGGTGTACTTTTTGATGAAATCCATTTATTTCAAATGATATAAAGCACATAAAAGTATTTCCTATAATTAAAATATATTGCAGATGTCACTGGCTATTATTTCAAAATCAAATTTAGCTTCTCTAAATAACTAGTAGTTGGGAAAAAAAATCTTCTGTGGTCACTGTCTATGATACAAAATGAATTGAGCAGTAGCCAGTAAAACCACTCAAGTTATGTTTATTAGTAATGTTTTCCATTCAGGTCAATTCAACAAATGTTTATTGACTGCTCACTTTATGACATTATTTCCAGGACTATTTATAATCCGACCATGAAATCAGGACCATTCATCCAGTTACTCTTACAACCTTAAAATGGTACTAGCAAACTCCTCTTCTTCTCTGTGAGCTCCAGCTCCACCTCTTGCCCTGTATAGTTTCCCTGTCACCTTCTCAGGTGAGATGTTGAGACCCAGGGCTTCCCGCAGCATTGCTGATTCTGCCCCCAAGGAAGCCTGTTAAGTAAGAGCCTTCATATAAGCAGAAAGCACACTTATAACTAAGTGTTTTCTAAGCCTTTATATTACTGAGTCCCCATTTTCAGGATTAGGAAAGTAGAGAGCAACAAAGAGTCAACTTCTTTTCACATCACTAAGTCTTATTTGCATGCATCCCTCAAGGCTGGACAATATGTACATAACCAGTAAGCCATTTTACCTTTGTTCATTTTTTGTCTGAGTATCTGAGAGAAGGTGAAGACCAGCACTGTAGGGAAATAATTATTACACAATATTAAAAATATATATGGCAAATAAAGTAGATCCTCCTTCCCCAAAAAGTACTCTTAGGGGAAAAAAAAAGAGTCATTTTGTTGTTTTGTTTTGTTGGTACTGAGGTCTGACCCCAGAGACATTCTACCTCTGAGCTACATTCCAGCTCTATTTTATTTTTTTTATTTGTGAATCAGGGTCACGCTAAATTGCTGAGGGTGGCCTCAAACCTGCGATCCTCCTGCCTCAGCCTCCCAAGTACTGGGATTACAGTGTACACCACCACTTCTGGCTGAAAGAGAATCCTTTAAGGATTTGAATGTTAGCTCTGGAGCTTCTGAAATCAACGACTCCTGGCAAATATTTTACCTCACATGGAGTCTTCACCCATCTGCCCAGCACAACCAGCAACATCCACCTCACAGCACTGGTAGCAGCCTCTGCCTTAATAAATGTGACTGCCAGTATAAAAATAATCCCCCGGATCAACTTTGGTTGAATTTTTAAAAAGTAATGGAGAAAGTAAAAATTCTATTAGATTTACCTTCACCCACTATGGAGAGCAGCCAGATTTGATTACATAAAAGAAAGAATAGTATATAATTCTCTGCACCAATCAGGTATTTTTCCATATTAGCTTCAATGTGGACCAACTTCCTGTCTGGGAAAGATGGCAGCTGGAAATTGGTTGATGGTCTGGATCCCCCTGGCCATTTTCCAGGGTTACTTGCGTCTAATGTTGGGCTCAAGACAAGGCTATGTAGTTTACAACATTACACCAAGAAAATCAAGGATTTATTGAAAACGTATAAGAAGGAAATATTTGTTGCCTCTTAAAAAAGCTTCTTTTTATTGGCTGCAAGTGTTTGCATAGAAACAACCAATGTTAACAAGAGATAATTTCCTAAGCAAGCTTCTACAAAAGACTGAAAGCATTCTCTAATATTGCGATCATATAGACAAGATTTGTTACTTCAAGGAACTGACAGTTAAATAGCAAACATGTATTTCTGATTGAAAACATGCACAAGTCATCCTTTTCTACCTGCAGTCTGAACAACTCTACCATACACAGTGGAGACTATTCCATTGTGTCTTGAAGGACCACACCAATTGCATCTCAGTACTGTGAGAGCCTATTCCAGGTCCATGAGCCTTTCATTCCCACAAACATGCCTGGGATAGCCTGCTGGATCATGACATGTGCACCTAGCCACCCCTCTGCTCCGGTGAAAGTCTGCCAACCACAAGACACAAGAATAAAGTCCTCTTGTACTTCCTGCCTGCAACTGGGCCACCAACCCACTCCCTATGCATAGCATGCTCAGAGCAGAAGATCCATCTTATTCTTGACTAAATACATAGTTCTTGTTTTCAGGCACGAGGCAGTGGGTGGTTTGTTACACAGCAATAGATAGCTGATGCACCCTTGCTGTTTTGTGACTGTTCATTACAGCCCTGTGAGAGCTGAGCTCCTGGAATCCCCATGAATGTCATCTATCAGCCAAGAAAAACAAGATTTCAAATGAAGGGTTTTCTCTATCATTTTTACTGCCTTAACTCTTCCATCTCTTTTTTCTTTCTGGGTGGACCGTGGAGTTCCTGACTCCCATCAACACCCTTTGTGGCTGTTTCACCCCTGGGAAAGCTGATTTGCAGGTCTGCCCTGGGGACCCTGCGGCACCCATACCCACCTTTTATTATATCCAGCAGAAGTGCTCAGATTTCAACATTTGCTTGATTTTTCTTACAGCTCCCCCAGCTGACACTTAAACACCCCCCGCCACCCCTACACATCTGCAATTAATGGGTGATTTCTATACTAACAAAAAGCTGAGACGAAATAATTTGTTATTCAAGTCATAGTATTTAAAAACAAAACATCCCCTCACCCAACCAGCCCTGCTCACCCCTCCTACCATAAACCATCTCCAAACTGGTCGCACCTTCAGGATAGGCCACTGAGAGCCCACTCATGACATAGGCCTGTTTTCTCACGGAATTTTTTTCAAATATAAATTTATTGGTGTATTGTAATAATACATCATAGGGGGTTCAAAGTGATACAAACACACCTCCACCTGGTATGAGTCCTTCTGGGTCGCCCCCATCCCGTACATGGTAGTGAGGTTGGTAGTGACAACTTCGTCTGTGGACATAGCATCATTTGAACTGTTTTCTTCCTTAGGCTTCCTTTCTCCCCATCCCCACCTCCCTCCCCCAATCCCTGTCCACTCTTCTACTGGCCTCTCTCCTCATTCATCCAAAGTCCCTTTGTTTTCCCATTTTCTCTCTAGCTTCCATACATGAGAGAAAGCATGTGACCCTTGACTTTTTGAGACTGGCTGAACTCCCTTGGCATAATGTTCTCTAGTTTCATCAATTTTCCTGAGAGTGACATCATTTTGTTCTTTTTTAGGACTGAGTAAAATTCCATTGTGTGTTTATACCACATTTTCTTTATCCATTCACCTGTTAGGATTTGTGTGTGTGTTTGTGTGTGTGTGTGTATGTGTGTTTGTGTGTGTCACTAGTGATTGAGCCCTATTTTTATGTTTAGTTTTAAACAGGGTCTCACTAGGTTGATGAGAGTCTCACTACTTGCTGAGTCTGTCCTCAAACCTGTGATCCTCCTGTCTCAGCCTCCCAAGTACTGGGATCACGAGTGTGTGTGAGTTTGTGCTACCATGCCTGGAGGGGATTTTTTTTTAAGAAGGCTTGTCGAATGTCTCAGTGTTCTGTCATTCTGGATTTTAAAAGCGGACTTTCCTTTTTATTTTAGAGGCCACACAGCTTTGCACAAAGAGGTCAGATTTGGATGTTGAAATCGAACTGCCTGGGTCCACACTGCAGTCCTGGGGCTTTCTCCTGACTGGGCTTTGGCAAGCTCTGTACTCTGTGCCTCAGCACCTTTTTCTGTGAAAGGAGAGTGAAATTAGTACCTGTCTCATGGGGTTACTGTAAGTTAATTAATATCCATGCTGGAACCATGTTTAATATATTATAGTTCTCCTATTATTGTTAGCAATTATTTTCTTGTTCATAATACTTTATTAACCAGCCATTTTATGATAGTGAAGGGTACCAGATTTTTTTAAATATCCAAATATTCTAAATGTTCCCACAGATCATCCAAAAGATGGTAGCTAGAGGTAATTATATACACGCACACAGTCACCTCTTGGTTCCCATTGGTTCTGCATCGGCAGACTCAAACAGCCATGAATCAAAACTATGTGAAAAAAATTCCACCAGTACTAAACATGTACAGACTTTTTCCCTGTCATTTGTCCCTAATCATCACAGTCTAACAACTATTTGCATAGTATTTACATTGTGGTAGGTATTGTAAGTAATTTAGAGGCAATTTAAAGTATGCAGGAGGATATGGGTAGATTCTATGCAAATAGTACTCCACTTTATATTGGGGACTTGAATATCTTCACATTTGGGTGTCTGCAGGAGGTCCTGGAACCAATTCCCCACAGATACAGGGAGATAATCATATACATTCTACACATCAACAGTAAAACAAGACTAACCCAACAGATGCTGCGAGCTACAAGGAGACAAGGAAAACGAGTTTGGGAGGACAAGAGGGAGGAATTAAGTTTTCCCCATGAACATATCTGTGCTTTCCAATTTCTGAAATGTTTTGCTATAATAGAAAGTGCATGTTCCTTTGTCGCTCGTCTTCTAGTTTCTCCTAGCCTTCCAATATCCTGTTTTCCTACACTTCTGAAATGAATTCTCCCCTGCTCCGATGCCCAAGTCTGGGAGGTGCTAGAGGAAATACTGCATATAAAATGCATGGACAGGCAGAATCGGTTTACATAACGTTAATGTAGATAAATGACATGGACAGAATTATATCTAGCTGCAATTTAATTAGATTAATTAGATCAATATCAATTAGTAGTGCCATATTACCCTAGTTAGTCTTGCCCTCTCTTAGAGACTTGGGCGTGCAATCTCTCTCTCTCTCTCTCTGTCTCTCTCTGTCTCTCTCTCTCTTTCATACATACACTCACACACACATGCACACATGCTTAAAAATGGTTTACAACCCTAAAACATTATAACAGAACATGGTGTACCAGTGCAATAACACATCAATTTTACCACGAACACACCATTAAGGAAAGGAGTGTGTAGGACACTCAAGAGACACATAAAATGCTACCCTACTAGGGAAAAATTTGATAATAGAGACTGAAAAATATCTGTACTGTCAAAAAAGTACTTACTTCACATTAATCCCAAGTTTAAGTCTGGTCATGATTACACAAAAAAATGAATTTAACAAACAGGTTCTGGAGTTGATCTAATGAATAAAACAGACTTAGTGTGGCTTGAGCTAAAATCTTGCAGAACTCAAGTTTCAAATACCCACTAAGTCACATGTGTCCCTGGACTGTCTGGATGTCCGTTGTGTACCTCGTAGGTGGCATGGCCTGTGTGCTGTAACCTCGGGTGGGGGGGCAGGTGGGCTCTCAGACACAGAAGACCAGCAGCCAGGCCAATGGATTCTGGGTCAAGGGAACAGCCCACTCTGCTGCCTCTAGGATTTGCTTTTGTAAATGACCGTGACAATCTTCCTTGATTCTGACAACTAAGACATGTCATCATGGTTACCACTAGGTAGATCAGGAGATGGGAATATCTATTCACTGTAGCATCAATATCCACCCAATGTCAAGAAGAGCTAACTCGTGGATGCTCAACACCAAAGTCTAGTTAGTATGCTTACAGGTCTACCAGCTGCCTGTCTGTTGGTCCTTAGTGAAACCCATGTTGGTCAAAAGTAGAAAAATGGATGGACCTGGAGAACATTATATTAAGTGAGACTAGCCAGTCACAGAAATTGAAAGGTCATATGTTTTCTCTGAGGTGTAGAAGCTAGGGAATAATCAGGATACAAAAGGGATTTTGGATAATGGAGGAGAAACCCCAGTGGGGCAAGGGAGGTGGTCCAGGGGAGGGTTGTGGTGTGGGGAGGGAGAATTAACAAAGAAGACACTTCCATTGACATTATGTACTTACGTGACAATAGCAATGCCGATCTCAATACCATGTATGGGGAAGGGAGGGAGCCAGGGAAAAGCTCACCAAGTGCTGTGTGCATGTATGTCACTATCACTCTGAACTACTTTATGATGTGAGACTGCAATGCACCAATAGAAGTGTGTATAGAGCCGGGCGTGGTGGCACACACTTGTAATCCCAGTACTTGGGAGGCTGAGACCGGAGGATCTGGGTTCGTGGCCAGCCTCAGCTACTTAGTGAGGCCCTCTGCAACTTAGTGAGACCCTGTTTCCAAATGAAGAATAAAAAATAGAGCTGGGGGTAAAGCTCGAAGGTAGACTGCCCCTGGGTTCAATCCCCAGTACCGCAAAAAAAAATGTGTGTATATGTATATTTGTGTGTGTGTGTGTGTGTGTGTGTGTGTGTGTGTATACAATTTAAAAATGGCAATACTGAAACTGAGAGAAACTATGGAAAAATTAACAAATTCATTGCTTCATAGATTGTAGTGATTATAGAACTATAATTAACAACTACAGGACTTAAAAAGAAGGCAGAGAGAGAAAGAGAGAGAGAGAGACAGCAAGACAGAGAGACAGAGAGAGAGAGGAAAGAGAGACACACAGAGAGTCTTATAATTAATTTGCATAGGCTAAAGTCAGCCTTACCCCAAGTGCAGGCCACTCCATGGAGACCAACAGAGGAAAGTTTTCCTTGTTCCTTATTCTTGCCACACCCTGGTACTCTGTGTTCCCAGGCCCCTGACGGCAGTATCTCATTATTACTGTGGCCCAATTTGTACTGTGATAAATATTGACATCTATTTCAAGGAGAATGCAAAGAAATCTGCTGTTCCTCTGATTTGTGTTTTCATCTTGCCTTTCCGGAGCATAAATTAAGAAATTCTGTTAAATGCTCACTTCTGCAGCCTAATCACACTGAATACACTGTGGTTGATAGTGTTTACATACTGCAAACTACTTAACATCTTATAGATAGTGGGAAGGATGTGTTTAAATATGTCTGCCTGGCTTGCGCTTGTAGATCTCTAAAATAGATTTGAATAATTATCAACCATTGCCATCACCACGTTTTTTTGAGTTATAATTAAAATGTATCATTTTATTATACTTTCAATTTCTGCCCTAGAAAATGTCGAATTGTAACTGCACATTCAAGTTTAAATTAATGTACTCCTTCAAAAAGTAATTCCAGCCATCTCTCACCTATAAATATTATAATTTGGTGGTGGTATGTGTGGAACAGAATTTGTATAAATATTTAAATGAGTACATGGAAAAATGTTAAACACTTCTACTAAAGTTAAAATTTGAATGGTACATATTCCTTGGGAAATAGTGGCAAACATATCAATTTATATTTATTCAGAGCTGACAATCCTGAATTGGAGCTGCCAGATTCTTTTCCTAACCCCTTTCTAGTCCCACAAGTAATGACTTTTTCTCTGAAAATACATCTCATATTGTTACTGTGCTTCTTAGTCTTAACCCCAGCATTTTGCTACTGCAGAATGTTATCTCAAAGGAATTCAGGAAGCACTGTGATAGAGCAGGAACATGGGTTCCAATCGCCAGGGAGTAACAGCATCATAAATACGGGATTTATTGAACACTCTACTTGCGGGTCAAGTAAACTAAAGTAAGAGAGCTAGGGATTGTCTTGTTAGATACAGATTGATATTAGCAGACTTAGAGCTCTTTGGGAAAGAACAGATCTCCTGCGTATGCTAGGGTAAGTAAAGATGGGAATTAGCTGTCTGGACTGAGGCGGGGAGGTATAAGTGGATGCCTAGGGCTGGAATCCAGTTGAATATCAGGCACCTTTTGGATGGCTCAGATGCCATCAGGGTGAACTCACGACTCTGCATTTTTCTACCCAGCTGTGTTACCCTCATTTCTGCAAATGTTTTTCTTGAACAGAAAACATGAATGCCGACAACCCCTAACTCCATCAGGTTCCAGAAATCCCCATCTCCTGCCTCCAGAGAATGAGAATGACTGAGTTGTCTGAGTCCTAGTTTAAAAGACCTAGAGAAAGCAGATCACCATACTGAGACAACTTAGTGTCATTGGAGATGCCCAGTGAAGGACTGTGGATTCACAGCAGGGCAGACCCCAGAGGAATACATGAATGGGGGTGTAGTTTGCCCCCACCACTGGAGGCTCTATTTCTTGTATAAAGCTGTGTGTGACACATGACCCAAGGGGAACCCCTATCCTTTGCTTGAAGATTGTGTGTAAATCACTGCCACCGCATCTCCCTGTGTATCAGTCAGCCTAGCACTACTACAGTGAAATATCTGAGACAGGCTACTCATGGTGTTAGGTGAGGTTTGGCAGGAGCCCCATCACAGAGACCTGCTACATCTGCAGCCAAGATGCAGAGAGAGAGAGAAGACAGGTAGGTCCCACAACCCCCTCGGATGTCCTGATAACCTAAGGACATCACACTGGGCCCCACTTCAAGTCCACAGCACTTCCCAATAGTCCCAATTAAACACTGGGTTGTCTAATCTCACATTCCCACATAGAGATAGATATATATCTGGAAACTCTTCTAGCTATGAATGCGTGTGTGCAATGGGCTCGGGGACAGAGCTTTTACAAATGGACCTTTGGTGGAAGTTCAGCAGCCACTGCTGTTGCATGAGTATGAACCTGCTTGGTCTGGGCTGCTCCCCATCTCTCTCCTGAAACTAAGAACAGTGTTTGGAGCTGTTATTAGACAGCAGGGAAAGAATTTTTATCTAGATGTAACTATGCCTAGAAATACTGAGACGTGCATGCCCTTCTCTTGTTTAAGCCACTGGGGCTTCTTCTACAATTTCTTAGAAGGCCGAGAAATGTAAGCACTTAAAATCATGGCCTCTTGAGCCATGGGAAACAGGTGCAAATCCCACCCTCCCAATGCCATGGACTAGCATGCACTCTTCTGTAATTCACTGAGCCTCCTTCTACCTTCGCTTCCTCCTTTGCAACAAAAAGGTTCATAATAGGACCTTTCCACATAAGGTGGTTTGACTGAATAATTTGTAAAGCAATTAAACCTGTACCTGGCAGATAGTAAGCACTAGTTTTAGTCATTATCGCGATTATTAATATTTTTATTAAATTTTAGTTTCAAAGACTGTGGGGACAATTACTTATACAAATATGGTTTCTGCATCTGACTTTTGGAAAGCAGAATGGGGTTTGAAAGACAGTTAGCACCCAGACAGGTCTTCCTTCCTCACACCCCACTGTTCCCCAAGTGGGGGAAGAACGTTCAGATAAAATCATTCACCCAAGCGCACAGGAATGGCTATTTAAACCCAGCATCAGCCACTGGGGCATACAATATACTGCACTGGAAAAGAATATGTTCTGGGACAAAGAGTATAAGCTTAGTGTTGAGCGCAAGCTCTGGTCAGACTTAATGTCTGGAAATTCCTTCATCTCACCACTCATGATTTCTTAACTTCTGGATGGAGAATAATGGTGATCTCAAGAAATCAGCTAGAGAGGTCAACAGTCATCCGAGAAATTAAATTACCTTATGTGTGTAATTCAGCCACACTGGGATGTCTGATTCCTAATAGATACTCAGTAAATATTAGCCATAGCAATTACACTCAGTTTGCTTTTTTCCTTCAAAATGACCCTTATCTACTAGGAACTGGGTAGAGAAAATGGGCTGTAGTTTCTAATCCCAGAAGAAGAAAATTACAGTTTGGTCACTGATGGTCTTAGGAAAGGGTTGACTATAGGCCCACTGCCATCATTTGGAGAACAGCAGAGACTCTCCTGACTCTGGGCACAAGCAGGGCATCAGGACAAGATCAGGGTACCCCAGCTCTGGGACCTCCAGTCAGGTGACCTCAGGTTGAAATCTGTATGCCAGCATGGCTTGGTGTGAGTACACCCCCCATCACTGAATAGCTGGCTGTAGAGTCCCTGCCAGTCACCTGGCCCTAGACACCAGTCGTCCACTAGTAGACAGACACCCCTGCTTTCATGGAACTTACATCCTAACTAATAAACCTCTCTATAAGGAGGGAAACATGACATTCCCTACCCTGTTGCAATAAGCAAGGTCCTGCCTATCAAAGGCGACCTATCATACCTCTCATTTTAAAAGCACTTAAGAAATATTGGTGGCTGCTGTGACTGCTGTTATCAGTATTGTTACTTAGCCATAGCTTAGCAGCCCGCGGGAACGTGTTCCCCCACTGTACCCTCTTCTTGCCCTGTGGCACCGAGCTGTGCATTGTGTTCCTTCTGCAGGACAATAAAGTGAGATTAAATGGTGCTCCGACACAAACAATAAGATGCACAAGTAACCCAGTATTGACCGAGGAGTCTGTTCTGTTCATCAGGACACTGCCTTGTCTAGTCTCACCATCTCAGATAAAGATAAACACTCACCCTGAAACTCTTCTAGCTGCGAATGTGAGCCACACACCAGCAACGACATCAACCGCCGAATTAATGTGTGTGGGCTTGACATGAAAGCATAATTAACAATGTTTGTAGCCTTAATTTCAACGTAACAATGTGAAATTAGAACATTATGAGCTAAAGTCGGGAGTGGAGAAAGTTTTAAAGTGTATGTTTTTGCCGATGCTATTTAAGGTATCTTAGTTTTTTTTTAAGTACGTAGCACTGAATACCATTTAATAAAAAATACATCTCATTTCACCTTGTTTCTATCATTTTTTTAAGTTGATTTTTAAGATGCTGTTGAAAAGTGATATTCAAGATGGTCTTTTTTAAAAAAAAAAACAAGTTCAATGAATTTCAGCTTTTCAAAGGCACATATTGAGGTTTTGGATTAAGAATGAGCTTGACATTAAAAAGCCATTCTCCGTTTTAATTTTAATTCAAGCAGTGTTGCTAAACCTTTAATAAACCGCATAGGGATTAGTTTGGCCATTTCATTGATGGAAACAAATATCATTACCAAATGCGAAGCAGGCTACCATCTAAAGAGCAGACCCATGGGAACGTGATCCCTTGATGAGGAGGAACGGGAGGAGCACGGGCAGGCTTCCTGCTCTCACGACCAGACAGCTAGGGATGGCTCGGAAACTGCTCTTTTTCGCTCAAGATATGAGCGGGGAAGGAAAAATCATCTGAAGGCTGAAGGTTATGATCATACGGAAGATGCTAGGCGCCTGAAAAATCTCACTGTAACTGGCCGAGCACAAAGGAGTGTCTTTGGTGATGGGGGTGCAGTGGGTATGAAGGATGGTTCGGACAAAGGGCTCAAGTCCCGTGAGGACTCGCCCTCATCTTCCGGTGGCAAGCCCGGCATGTTTGACTTATGAGAACTAATGTTTCCAGTCTGAAAACCCAGGCAGCTGGATAGTTTTCATCAGAAACGTTTTCAAGCTCGGGTTTACAATTACAGAATTTAAAACATGCTCCTTGAAACTGTTTCCTTGGGGGAAAAACCCACTTAAAAATACATATAACTGCAAAAAAGCCAACATCATCCTAAAATAAGGCACTTCAGGCAGCTCGTCACCACTCAGGATGTGCAGATGCACATCGTACACATTCCCACGCTCATACCTGAGCCCACACCCAGGCAGGGAGAGCGCCACCACAGGTGTACACGCCACCTGGAAAGCTTTCCTCCAAACACAAAACAAAAACAAACAACATTTAAAAACAGAGTAGGAAAAAGAGCAAACATTAAGAAAAACACAGAGGAGCCGAGTTCCAGAAGTATTGCATCTGACTTGCCATGGGTCCTAGAAGTTTTTTTTTGGGTTTTGGTACTAGGGATCGAACCCAGGGACATTCTACCTCTGAGCTACACCCCCTTCCATCCCTATTTTATTTCTTTTTTTCTTTTGTGGTACTAGAGATTGAACCCAGGGGCATTCTACCTCCAAGCTACACCCCAGCCCTATATTTTATTCTTTAGTTTGAAACAGGGTCTCACTAAGTTGCGGAGGACCTCACTAAGTAGCTGAGGCTGGCCGCGAACACGGATCCTCCGGTCTCAGCCTCCCAAGTATTAGGCTTCCCTATTTTATTTCTTTCTTCCAACACAGGGTCTCACTAAGTCACTGAATATCTCACTAAGTTGCTAAATCTGGCCTGGAACTTGTGATCCTCCTGTCTCAGTCTCCCAAGTACTAGGATGATAGGCACACACCACCATGCCCAGCTTATTCCTGAATATTTAAAGAGATAAGTAAGGAGTGTAAGGACTGAGGATATAACTCAGTGGTAGAGCACTTGCTTAGCGTTCAAGAGGCTCCAGGCTCAGTCCCCAGCACCACCACCGAAATAAATAGATTAATTAATTAATTAATCAATTAAATACTGGAATGAAATACTGGAATGAACAGGAGTTTGGATGCTGGGTATAGTAAGCTAACAAATCTAAGGACAGGTAGACTGTGAAAGGAGGAGAAGGCAAAGCTGTTCTGTCCCTATGTGGGTCTCCCTGTACAAAGAGCAGATGCCAGACGGCAGCCTTACAACTGCATCTTACCAGTTGTCGACTCTCGCTCTTATCTCTCACATGTCAATTGATCTGTATATTCAGTGATAGAGCTATGGGGCATGGGTTCCCAGCAGCTCATACGGCATCCCTAAGAAAACCAGGGGCTACTGCTCCAGCGTCAAGGTGACTGCCCCACTGCATCACACGGGCAGAGCTCAGTACAGAGCTCGCTCAGTCCCTGCCATGCTCTGAGCCTCCAGACAATCGGAACCACCATTGTGGTGTCCTGGCTATGTCCATGGGGTAAAGAGGGAAAGAAAACAAAATCAACTGATTAATTTTGCAGTATTTTGATCTGAAAGGCTAGTTTCTGAAATTTAGCCAAATGTTAGAAAATCTTGGCAGCATAATTGCACTCATGGAAATAATATTCCACGAATGCAGAAAAGGGGAAGAAAGCAACATCCAGAATAATTTTCAAGAACATCAAAGGTAGCAAGGAAGAAAAGGCAGGAAAAGGAAAGGAGGTGTGGCCACGGTTGATTAGTCAATTCACAAATAGTTTTTAAGCACAGACAGGGTGTAAATTCCATCCTAGGCACTTGGGGGAAAGCAAGGAGAAGAAGAGGCACCTGCTACCAGTGTCCTGCAACGACAGGACTTCAGGAACCAAGACAGCTAAGGCAATGAAAACTCCTAGGCGAGGTTCCTGTAGCACTGCACACGTCCTGTTTTAGGTCTGATCGCTCAGCTGTGTCCTATGAGTCAGGGTAACAGAACTCACGGGATCTGTGTATGGTGAAAGGAAACTTATCAAATCAGCTGATAGTCCAAAGCAGTGTGGTCCCAAGTGGCCACCTGCACGTGGAGAGCAGAGGAACCAGCCACTGGTCGAGCGGTCCAAGAGCTGGAGTCTTAGAATAGGAGCGACCACTAATGCAGTCCCAGACCAAGATGGAAGGGCCAGGAAACTCCTGAGAAATGAGAAATGATGGTGAAGGTTCAGGGTTTTTTTTTGTTTTGTTTTGTTTTTTGTTTTTGGTGCTGGGGATTGAACCCAGGGGCATTCTACAGCCAGGCTACACCCCCAGCCCTATTTTTTATTCTTTATTTTGAAACAGGGTCTCACTAAGTTGCGGAGGCCTCACGAAGTAGCTCAGGCTGGCCGCGAACCCGGATCCTCCTGTCTCAGCCTCCCAAGTACTGGGATGACAAGCATGCGCCACCACGTCCAGCTGAAGGTTCAGTTTGAAGAGCTGAAAGCCGACATCCCAGGCAAAGCAGATGTACTTTTTCAGGAAGAAGCACACAGCCTTCATGTGGCTTTCTCCTCCTTTGATCCAGGTCCTGCGCCTATCAGAACCGTGCTGCCCACATTCAGGGCAGGACTCCCCTTCAATTTGCCATTATGTAAGCCAATCATCTCATCGGCACACCCACAGCCACATCACCTTAGGTGTTTCATGATCCAGCCAAATTGACAATCCAGACTGACCATCACGTGTCACTCTTTGTCTTGTTTCCTCCCCACCTGGTGACCTCGACACCTTCCCTTGGGGTCCTGTTGGTCATTGCTCCAGCAGCCCCGCTGGCCTCCATTCTCAGATCATCAGTCTCCTGCGCACAGCACGGAGGGGTGTGTGTGCTCAGTGGAGGTGGAGATGACCCTGCCTCGACAGACGTCCTTCTAGGAACGCAGAGTAATAAACCTCACTTCATGCACATGGATGTATGCCTTTAAACGCGCTCCTCCACGTAGTCATCACATTTTGTGCTACGATGTTTACAGATGTGTGGAGGAAACTTAACTTCTGAGAAAAGCAAGACTGAGCATTTGCTATTTCATTCTATTTTAGACTGTACTCTCCCCTGAAGAAACTCAATAGGTATGGGAAAAGCGTCAGCAGAAAGACGGAATTGTTTTTCTTTTTAATGTAGAGTAAGTTTTAGAATTCTTTCCTCCTGGTTTTAGGTATGGAAGACTCACTATAGTAGCTAATTAATGGTAAAATTAAGTCACATCAACAATGCTCAGCTGAAACTCAGGTCCCAGCAGAGTCCCCGAAATGCATCAGCTGAGATGTTTTGCAGGTTGGCATTCACTTCATTGTGATGCCCCATAGAACTCTGCCAGACAGATTTGGGGGGGTATTTTATTTTAATTATTTTACATTCATTCATTCATTCATTTATTGTGGTACTGGGGATTGAACCCAGGGGCATTCTACCTCTGAGCTACTGGGGTTATATTTTAAATGAAATGAAACCAACAGCCAGTGGGACCTGGAGGAGCCAAATTGGGGCCATCTCCTGTCTAGGGCAATGTCTCTGTCTGACCCCGAGTGGACATTTGAGCAGAATAAATGGGCACTCATTCTGTCCGAGTATCCCACAAACAGGGGAAAGAATTGGGAGTAGAAATTTAAAACAGAATCGGTTGGGGAGATTCTTCTACACACAAGGTTTCTGAGTCTTCTCAAAAACTGTTGAAAGGGAGGAGAGAATTGCTTTTTGTGTAGCTGCAATTTCCTGAAGACATAAACTTCATAAAACGCAGATTTCAGCTTCTGGAATCTTTTGACAATCTCAATAGGGGTAAAGATCAAGGATTTCCTTACTGGCAATTTGCAAATGCAGTCTAAGCTTTTTCTTTCAAAGAGAGTGGGGGAAATAGCATAATAAAATTCTCTCCAAAAGGAAAAAACAGTTAACAGTATCGACGACAGGGCTGATTTGGGTTCGTGAGAATTACTGAACTGTTTTCCCAGGTTTTGTTTCTGAGAGCTTCTTCCTCCCCCCTCCCCCGTTCATATTTACATGAATATATATATATTATATATAGTCATGCATATATATATAGTCATGCATATATTTAAAGACATCTTTTTCTTTCTGTCTGTGTCTGGTTCTGTTTGTATAGCAGCTTCAAATATTGAGCCAAGTCTTGTTTATTTCCTGCTATGCAGTTATCCCAACATTGTGAGCCTGTTTTTTTTTTTTGGGGGGGGAAGAATTTTTTTTCTTTAAATTTGGAAAGCATCCTGTTCTGTAATATTTCAACTTTAGAATTTCATTTAGCTGCAAAAAGTGAAAACAAAGAGATAAAGCACAGTCCAGTATGTTTCAAGTTCGGATGAATCTCAGCCACATTCCATAGATTATTTTGATTTCGTTTTAACAAAATACCGCATTAAATCACTCTAATGAGCTGTTTCTGTCCCCCTCTCTGCACAAGGTCATTAGGTACAAGCAGCACCTTTCTGTACTGTCTCTGCTATTTCATGTCAAGGATGTCAGAAAAGACTCGGGTGGTTTTCTGGAGCAGGAACAGGACAAAACTAGTCTGAGGGAAAAGAGTCTACGCTGGGCAGGGGAACCATTTGTCATCCGTCTCCCCCACCAGTTCCAGGCACCGATGGCCGTGAAACCCAGGTACAGGTCTCCTCCTGGGAGGGCAGTTCACCTCCCCATCCCTCTAGCTTTCTCAGAAATAAGCTCATTTCCCAGACCAAACTACAGGGGCACCCCTTCCACAGGAGCAAAGGAAAACCCCGAAATTAGCATACACATTTAAAATATCTGTTGTTAAATGGATTGCGATTTTTTTTTAAGGGTAACAGCTGTCTTTTTAATTAATGAGAGCTGCAGATACAGGACGTTCACAAGATACTGCAGCACATGTCGCGGTCCCCTACAGCAGGCCAGGCCTGCCTTCCAGTTGGCGACGGGATGCAGACAGAAAGGTGAAGGCGACCGAGTATCCAAACGTGACTGGCTGAGAGTCGCGGCGTGATATGCTAATTATAGAGGAAAAACTCCTGCTCTGGCGTCCAATTAGGGGTCTGAACAACCTCATCAGGACTTTAAGCAGTTGTTAGCATGACTAATTATGTATCTTCTAGTGTAAGTTCTGTGAAAGCTGGTATTCAGGTGATGGTAAGTGGGTGGATTCCCACTGAACACTGCATGGACCAAAACAGGCTTCGAGGCAGCTGTGGGGCACGTGTCGTCTGTGTAGATGTGCAGCAATGTTGTCCCAAACCGATGGCGGCGCCCAGAAGCCTTGGTGTGAGGAGGACCAGCAAGCCAGCATGTCTCCACCCATCCTTAAAGCCACTGAGCCTCTGCCACAAGGAACAGGAAGAGTTTTGCCCTCTCTACGGGCATGGTTTTAAGAGAAATTTGCAGCAGAGGCATGGTGCCAAATCTAACCAAATACAGGCACTCTTTTCCTAGTTGCCTGTCAAGAGCAAAGCAAGACCTAATCCACGAGTTATTGTGAATAAAACCGGCAGTGATTTATATTACTAAACAATGTCTTATTGTTAGTTGATTACTACTTTGCCTGTTGATAGTATTTACGAAGTCATAACAGAAATTCTTAAGTTTTTTTTATTAATTTACTACTCTTTCTTAACCAAACAATATTTATGTATTCTGGGGTGTTCATGAAAAGGACACATATTTGTCATCCAAGGTCAAATCTTAAGAGCACTTCTACCAAAATAAAAGTTAAGATTCTGCCAAGGAGATGGGGGTTTGGGGGGGAATTTACTGGCACAAAAGTCTTGAGTAGCTTCCTAGAAATGGCTGTGTGGGCAAAGATGTCTTAAAATGACTTTCCACATCCATCCTGGGTTCCACAGAGACATAGCAAAATGAAGAGGATTGAGCCCAAGAGCCATATCAAAAAAATTTCCTTCTCTCTGCACAGACTTCACAATGCTTCACTTCAATACCATCTGATCCTCATGCCACCCTGGGAACGGGGCAATGACGTCACCTCCCTAATGCCAGCGCAGGAGACAACTAAGGTCCAAGGAGACGCACCAGAGGAGTGGCCATCAGGTTAGTCTCAGAGACCGGGCAAAGGAATCTGAATAAAAAGGGGCAACGCAGAGGCATGGGGGTGATGTGGCACCCCAGAGACCACATGAGGGTGTCCTTGAGGAGCCTGGGAATCAGTGTCCCCTCTGAAAATTAAGCTACACCACCAATACAGTGTAGACAGAGCCTAAGAAAACCCATCAGTGAAACCGACTGCCTTCATGGTCAGAGGGAATGAATTATCAGCACCATATTAAACACATCTCTGGGGTCAAGGAGGAGGACCTCTGGCACAGTAAGAAGTGGGTCTGAAATGGGAGCACAGGAAAGGGATGCTTACGGAGGGAAACTGCTGCAAAACTCATCTAAGTGCTGATCCTGGGAGGGAGTCCCTTGTCACCTGGACCCAGTGCCTACCCTGCCTAGCAGGTGTACCTGATTATGTAGCGAGGCGTTGGGATAATCAAACTCGGGGCTCTCGGGCTGACCGCTGTTCCCCAAGCATCCTTCTGATTGTCTGATTTCCCCAGCAGCTCGCCTACAGGGAGAAGATGTGTTGGTCAGGATGAAGCAAACATCTGGTCTGCTTGACACTTATATTACTCACTGTAAATTAATGAACTGGCACGCTAGTTTTCTATGTCAGTCTCCTGTGAGATGTGTTAACACGAGTCAGTGATCTTGAGCCAGATCAACTCTGAGACCCTGAAAAACTCAAGCCAGTGGATGGGAGGGTCTCACCCGAGCCAGGATGGAAAGCCACTCAGTAAAGTTTCTGAAGGCCCCAGTTAAATTAAAATGTCATCTGCAAAGATTAGCACATACAGAATAAATTTTTTTTTCAAAAATTGGCCCTAAAACTTTAAGGCAGTGTGATATAATCCAAATTCTCTGGGTCAGTAGTGTGGTTGAGTTCGTGAGCTGTCGTAATTAATGACTGATACCATGGGCAAAAAGATGGGGCAAGATGGGGGACCACCTGGAACTGGCCATGTCAAAGTAGGAAGTGGACTGGAGTATTTTTAATAATGAGAAATCACCTTGTAAGTATTGAGGGATAAAGAATCAATACACGGGAAACCTCTTGGAAGAGCTTTGAATTCGCTGCAAAGCATTTTCTCAACTGACTTTTTTTTACATCCAACGATAATGTGACAAAAACATACTCTGCATCATAAAAGAACAACACCAACGTTGGACTATTTCACCCAAATTAATCTACTATCTGAATAAGAAGAATGGAGAAGGCAGAAAGGAGAAGGCGGAGCCATGTCGTCTGTCGTTTTCTCCAGGGGTGCCTTTTGGACCCTTGCCTTCTTTAGCAGCAACGACAAACAGCAGCCCCAAGTGTGGCTACAAGTAGGTACGCAGGGACAGGGAACACCAAATCAAATGGAATGTGCCAGTTGAAAGCTCTGGGGTCTTTGGCCACTTTCTGATTCAGGCCAGACTTGCCGGGTGAGCTCCCTAGGGGGCGCTGTTCATGTGCACCATGTGCAAATGGCGGCCTGGGGAAAGAGTGGTCAGAATAGCACTTTCCTGGGAACGTCTTGCATTACAGAGTGAGGCCCACAGGCGTGGCAATAAAGGAAATAAGGCAGCCTCCTAGTCTTAAGGCTGCGTCTCCCATTTTCACATCCATTACCTTCCTTGGATCGAGTCACTCCAATTCTGACAAATCTCAGGAAAATTGCAAATGTGGTTCCCTCTGACTGCAGTGGAGAGCTCGCTGTGCTATTTAGTTTCCCGTCATCGGGTTACTGGGTCCGGGGATGGCGCACATTTCTCTGACTAGGAGTGACTGGTGAAGGATGGCGGGCCCTCCACTTAGGGAGCGTGGCGGGTTTGGGTGCTCTCTGCATCCCTGCATCACTCAGGCCGTCGTCTGTTTGGGAGAGCTGGCGTAAATCACATCCACAGATAATGGCACAGTAGGGACGGTGCCTAGGGGAGGAGAAAAAGAATAATACCTGAGTCATTTCATGGGCTATTTTCAGGAAAAAAAGAGTATTGGGAAATTTCAAAGACATTTGATAATTCTAAGCAGCTCGTTAAATTACCCTGCTCACTCTACAAGAGAAAGACTTCCAAATCTGCATTCCTATTGCTGAGGGGGAGCGTCAGGAATCACTCCTGCACAGATTTTTGGCGCGCGTCAGGGCTCTTTTTTTCTGAAGACATTCCGTCTATTGCCTGCTACTCCCTGCTTCATAACACTTGACAAATTCACAGTTCTTAAAAGCCCCCATAAATGTTTTGTAAATTGCTCCATTTTATCAGGGAGCTCTCTGAGCCTTGTCCCTGATAGTCACCGTGTTTTCATTCTCCATTCCTTGTTTATCTTTATTTTTATGCATTTTCCAACCTAAAAGGCTGTCATTATTAGTATCTGCATGCTCATTATTATCATCATGATGTCAGCCATAGAAAAGACTTCCCATCTGCAGGCTGGAAATTCCCACAGCCTGGAGATGCTTGCTGCTCCCGACAAACTAATAAAAAATGGATAAATAAAGCCATCTAAGGAGAAATTTTAAGGCTTCTTAACGATGCGCTGCTCCAGGAAAGACACACACGCACATCTTCACTTCTGGCAAACGTGCATATGCTAAGCTGGAGCCAGGGTGGGACTGGGTCGTGGGTGCTGAGAAACTGCACAGAATGCCATTTGGAGAGGAGGAGGGATTCCAGCGTCTGTGAGTGGGAGAGACCTGGGGAAGGAGGCAGGGGAGAGGACCGAGCTGCGACGGAGTGTGGGGGACGGGGTAGGGAGGGGGGCGCCCTGAGTTAGTAAAATCGCCCTAGAGACCTGAAATTATAGACCTGTTTGGAATATTAATCCCCACAGCTGCAGGAAGACGGCCAGCCGATTGAAACTTGTTTGGAATACTTTCCTGGACAAGTTCTATTAAAAATGAGATAGTGTACTGTAAATATAGGACCGTATGTTCCAGCGTTTTGTCAGTGCCCGCACCTGATTCATTCCCGATGGTACCACACGCTGGATATTGCACCGGGACTGTGAGAGGCAGCCGGCTCACGTTTCCATCACTCAGAATCGCTCCTTTGGAAACACAGGCATGTAGATGACATATTTTCCCAGGCAAGCCAACCTCGGGCCTGGTACCAAGCACAGGCCGGCACGCTGCGGTCTGCCCCGCAGAGCAGAGTTCATGCTAATGGTCTGTATCAATCCATTCTGGTCCAGCTCCACACTGCAATACCCACAAGGAGCCAGGTTACCCAGCAGCATCCACACTCGAAGAAAAAGAAATCCAACAGGAAACCAATTTTCCTTGAACAGCTGTTCATCAAGGTTTAATTTCTACCCTGGAAGTCCACTTTTCTAAGATTATCTCATAATTGCCCAGAGCATGGGCCAGGTCACATAATACATAAATAATATTTCCCCCTCTCCTCCAATCTCACAGACGGTAGTCATGGCGATCACTAACATATTTCATGATACTTCAGAGAGCGCCTAGACTTTTAGGGGGTTCATGGGTAGTTTTGGGAGAGATTCTTCCCCACATGGTACAAAGCGGGGCTCTCCGCTCTCTCAGCCAGTCCACTCACCTCGGTGCCGCCCAGGGAAATCTCGGAGCTGTTCTCCGAATTCCTCATTCATTTCCAGAATGGCCGCATCTGACGTTAGTGGCATTAGTATTAAATCACAGCCTGGATGCTAAATCACACCCCGGGAGGGGACGAAACTCCCATGGCTCAGACGCAACGGCTTCCTGGGCAGAGAGCTCCGAGCATGGCTGTGCCCAGACAGCCCCACGGTCCGTAGGTGCTTAGAAGAGAAAACCAGAAGCCTTACCCAGGGATACTCCAGCCAGGATGGTGCACAAAACGAGGAGGGGGCATGCTGGCACTGGAAGGCCACTGAGCCATGCTCAGGGCCAAGCCCACATTGCCCTGCACCCTGACTAGTGTCTAATTAATCCAGGGCCATCTCCCGAGCCGGAAAGGCCCACACGGGGCTGCTTTGTCTAATCCGCCTGCATGGCCCCTCTCCATATGGAAACAAAGGACCCCTGAGAGAGATAACCGCCAGAGAAGAGCAGCGGGAGGGTCCCACGAGCCACCTCCGGAGTGGTTCTAGAAAACAGAACGTGGCCAGGAAAACAAAAGATAAGTGGGAGTGTGGGGTGCAAGGCAGTCAAACTCACTCAAAACTTCCCTGTTTTACAAATTGCCTCAGAGTAACCCTGAGTGGAGTGTAGACACGCACAGGCACACAAAGGTGGGACACGGGGAGCGGGGGTTTTCTTGATGGGAGTGGGGCCTCCATCTCTCCATCTCCAAGGCTCTGTATCCTCGTGGTTGCTCTTTCCCAAAATCCCCGGGACCCTTGCCCTGGTGCTGTCACAGATCTCTCACCACAGAGGTGGCAGCCGAGCGCTGATCACACCACCTCGCTGGGGGAGGACTCGGGTCACATCCTGTGTACGTCCTTGGACGCTCAGCAGAGTTATTACAAGGCTATAAATCAAGGATTTTAACATTGATAAAGCCCAGGGACTGCTAAAACCCAAAAGTGGTTTGGAAGCATGATGCTGAGAAGTTGTTTGGGAAGGCCTCCTTCCTGGTGCGTCACTGGGGTCGGCTCCTATGGCCTGGGGGAGACCTGCAGCTTCTCCATATCGGGGGACTGAGGCCTCAGGAGCCTAGGGACAGGAATACTTGGAGTAGACCCCCAAGTTTACCAATTTCACTCACCATTTGCGGTAGGCCAAATGGTGGTCTCCCAAAGAGTTATGTCCACATCCTGATCCCCAGAACTTACAGTGTAAAAAGAGGACCCTTACGTGGGAAAAGGGTCTCTGCAGATTGAATGAATTGAAAAACCTCCAGCCAGGATCAACCTGGATTATCCAAGTGGCAAGGCAGGATGTCCCCAGAGCCTCCGAGGGAGTACAGCCTGGCCCCTCCTTGATCTCAGACTGCCGACCTCCTGAACTGTGGCACAGTGAAGTTCTGTGGCCACAGGCCGCTCAGGTTGTGGGGCTTCGTTAACAGAAATTCACATGGTCCCAGATTGTTTTTAGAGAAAGTACTTTACCCTAGGGGATAACATTTACCAGGAAAATTATACCTCAGTAGACACAACCCAAATTGAGTTGAGAAAAAATATACCCTGATGCGGGCTTCTTTGTGCCGCCACCTTCCTGTGAAACAAATGCTTCTCAGGTAATGTTAAACTCTGAGGGTCTGATCTGTCACCAGACTCTCCAGGTCTCCCTGCAACCTGCTGTAGCTCACTACTGGATTCTGGATGTCTTCCCCAAATGGCTGAGGTCCTAACCCCAAGGTGATGGTATTAAGAGGCGATTAGATCATGGGCCTAGAGCCCCCAACAATGGACATAGTGTCTTATAAAAGAGGCTCCAGAGAGATCCTCTCTCCCTCCCTCCTCCGCTGAGTTCACAGCAAGACCTTATCATCTGTGAACAAGGAAGTGGATCCTCCCCAGACGCTGAATCTGCCTGTACCGTGATCTTGGATTTCCCAGACTCCAAACTGCTGTTGCTTATAAGCTCCTAGTTTACAATTTTTTATAAATTATAAATTTTGTTATAGCAGCCCTGTATTAGTTAGCTTTTCTGTCACTATGACCAAAATACCCAACGAGAACAACTTTGAGGAGGAAAGGTTTATTTGGCTCACAGTTTCAGAGGTTCAGTCATGGTTAGCTGGCTCCAAGGCAGAAAACTCATGGCAAAAGGGTGTGGCAGAGGAAAACTGCTCGGCTCATGGCAGCCGGAAGCAGAGAGAACTACCAGAGTGGCCAGGGCCAGATATAGACTTTAAGGCCATGCCCCAGTGACCCATCTCCTCCAGCCACATCCCACCTCTGAACCTCTCTACACTGGAGCATGCGTTCAACACATGAGCTTTTAGGGGACACACTAGATCTTAAACAAAATAAACCCAAAAGACTAAGATACTCACTAACCTACACCTAATTTAGGTTTCCAAAATAAATATTAATTCCCAAGGCTAAAACATCTATGTTCCTATTATTTGGCAATAATAGGAACATAGTTATCACCAAACTGATACTCATTGTGATGTGAGACTACAATGCACCAATAAAAACATAAAAAATAATAAAAATAAATAAATAAATAAAAATAAAATGGGGTTGTAATAACACATAAAGTAGAAAGAAATTATGAAGATTAAATGAAACAATACAAAAAAAGCACTGGCAGTAAACATCTGATCTCCCCATAAATGTAGGACTCTGATGACACGTTGACAACATCAGTCCAAACACCTTAGCAATTCATGAACAAAAGGAAGGCTAATCCCTTCCCCAGGCCAAGGAGACCCAGGTCCGAGACTGTCTCGATTTCTCTCCATCTGTGAGCAGTACTGAATTTCTAGTGTTTTCGTAGTTTGGGGTTTTGTTGGTTTCATCTCTATAATATGTAACATTTCATGAATTTATTTTTGCATTTCATTAAAATATGTCTGTTCTTTTTAACTGGAGTAAAATTTATGTAACTTAAAATAAGCCATTTCAGATTCACAATATAATTTCGTACTTGCACAATATCATGCAACTACCTCCCCTATCTAGTTCCAGAACATTTTTATCACTCCGAATGGAAATCCTATATCTGTTAATCAGCTACTCCTCACGCTCCTTGACCATGAGCCCCTGAAAACCACTAATGTATTTTCTGTCTTTATGTCCCTCATATCCTAGTCTGGATATGTCCTATATATGGAATCGTACAATATGTGGCATTTTGTGTCCAGTTTCTTTTACTCAGAGTACTATTTTCAAGGTTCGTCTGTGTCATGACATGCATCGCAGCGGATTGTTCCTTTCTATGGCTGAATTGTATTCCATTGCATGTATATACTAAAATTTGTTCATCTATCATCTGTTGATAGATATTTGACTTGTTTCCACGTTTTGCCCATTGTAAATAGTGCTGCTATGAATATTCATAGGCAGGTATTTGCGTTTTCAATTTTTCAACCTAAGTGAGTGAAATTACTGCTTTACCTGGTAATTCTATATTTAACTTGTTGGGGATGACAAACACACAATCCTGGTAACTTTTTTTTTTTGAGGCTTTCCTCAGCGGCTGCAACATTTTTACTTCCCACAAGAAATGTGTAAGGATTCCAGTTTCTCTACATCCTTACCAAGCTTTCTACTTTCTGTTTTGCTTTTCTGTTGGCCGGTGATAGCCATCTTATAGTGATTGTAAAGTGGTATTGCAGGGTGGCTTTCAGTTTGATTTCTTCAATGACTGATGATATTGAGCATCTATTCATGTGCGGTTTAGCCCTGTGCATATCTTCCTTAAAGGAATATCCATTGAAGTCCTTTGCCTATTTTTTAATTGGGTTGTCTTTCCATTGTTGAGTTATACAAATTCTTTACATAGTCAACATACAAATCCTTTATCAGCTATGTAATTTGCAAATATTGTCTCCCATTCTGTAGATGGTCTTCTCTTTTTCTTGCTTGATTAAAATTTTATTTCATATGTCATGCCTGATTTCTTGCTTCCCTGATCCATATACCGGCTTTGAGAGGGGTATTTATAGGAAAGTCTTAAGACTATTTCCCACCTTGAGCCCACATATAGGCCCTTGATTTCCTTCCACTCACAGGCTGGTGAAGGCTTTGGAGCAAAATAGAAATTTTTGAAAGAAAATAGTTTGAGAAGTCTAGACTAGCACTTAAGAGTATGCACTTTTGGATTCAAACTCTAGCTCCATCCCTTAAAAGCCACATGACTCAGGGCTGGCTGATTCCTGGAACTTTCTCATCCTCCCTCCCTCTTCTCTGATGTCAACAGTAACAGTGCTACCTTGTGGGACTATTGTGAGGGTCATAGAGATAATGCATGTAATAAGTATATTGAAAAAGATTAGCTATTCATAATATTTTTGGTAATGAAATATTTTGTAAAGTAGGCACAAATTAGCATGTCCATGGCCTCTTCGCAACAGATGTCAAGCACAGTTTCTGCCTGGAAATGGCCTTTCCTCCATTTCAGCATATCAACACTCACCCCTGATTCCCCGTCCGAGCTGCTTACATGCAGGAGAGAGGCCTCGTCCGGGCTCCATCTTTGCAGCACCGCAGTGTACACGCTTGAGCAGCCTCCCCGATGCCGGAGTAGCAGCTGTTGGCCAGATGGTGGGGGTGGCCTGACCACCATAACCCAATCCCCGGCGGGCTTTCTCTGTGCCAACCAGAGACTTGGAAGGAAAATGGGTAACAATAATAATAAATTAACCAAGAACTTTAATAAACTGTTAGTTCGGTGCATACTTCCTGAGTAGCTCTCGTGTTTTTATAATCCTGCTAAGGAGAAGAAAGGGGAAAGAGGCACCAAACTCAACGCAGCAGTGCAAACCATGCACCGTGAGGTGCCAAGAATAAAGTATAAGCCCTTTGAAGATAGAAAGACTCGATTTTACTAAACAGGAAACTAGAGAGCGGGGTTCTGTAGAATAACATGACAATCATGAGGCTGGAGGTCCGATGAACATCTTCCACAGTGGGGTGGATTTCACCATGCGAGTGAGGACGTGCTCGTGGGGTATGGCTCCCTGACCAGCAAGCGAAGCTCTGAGGGGAAAGACGTGGGTCTGTCTGCCGGGGACGTACAGACTACTTGGCCATATGGTTCCCATTCCTTCAACGAAGCCAGCTGGCCTGTGCCTTCCTGCCTTTGTGAATGCCACTCCCAAAGCTGTGGCTGACATCTTTACTGTGAGGGGAAAATTATGACAACTGTAGGAAATGTGGACTCCAGGCCCGGCCACCACTCAGCTCTGACCTAGGCTGGAGCTCCATCTCTAGAGTTCCTCTGAGCTCGGATCACAGTCTCCGCTGGCGTAGGAGAAGAGCCTCTAGACTGGATCCTTGCTCCCAGCCTCACCACCTCTGCTCCGTCTGCAGTCCACTGTGGACATGACTCCAAGTCGAAGTCTCTTAAAGAGTAGATTGGATCAGGTCAGACTACTCCTTTGTTCAAAACCCTGCAATGGCTGGGTATGCACACCTGTAATCCCAGTACCTGGGAGGCTGAGAAAGGAGGATTGCAGGTCCAAGGACAGCCTCAGCAAGTAGTGACAGTCTCATCAACCTAGTGAGACCATGTTTCAAAATAAAAATTTAAAAATAGGGGTGGGGTATAGCTCGGAAGTAGAATGCCCCCTGGGTTCAATCCCCAGTACCACCATAAAAAAATTCCTGCAATGTCTCCACTTCACTCATTCAGAACAAAGACCTTTCACAAAGTCTTACCTCGCCCCTCACTTCCTACTCTTGAACATGGATTTCTCTCACCCCCTCATTCCATTCCAATCATTCTGGCCTCCTCAATGTCCTGGCTCCTCCTTTGGTCTAGACTAGACAATCCCCTGATTAACTTTCCCAAGCTCCTTCAGGACTCTGCTACCATGAGTAGTCCGTTGTTAAAGTACAACCCAATGCCCACTCCCGACAATCCCTTCTTTCTCCTACCCCTCTTCAATTCTTCACAGACTTATCACTTCTTTATACTATATAACTTACTTGTTTATTATTATTATCATTATTATTATTATTATTATTATTATTTATTTCCAACTCCTAGAATTAAAGTGTCAAAGCCAGGCATGGTGTCACATGCCTGTAAACCTAGTACTTGAGAGGCTGACACAGGAAGATAGAAGGTTCGAGGACCGCCTCAGCAATGTAGTGAGACCCTGTTTCAAAATAAAAATAAATAGGACTGGGGGTATAGCTCAGAGGTAGAATGCCCCCGGGTTCAGTCCCCAGTACCAAACACACACACACACACACACACACACACACACACACACAAATTGGCTCAGTAGTGTTTATTTTTTTAGTCTGTTTTATTTTACAGATAGAATTGAAGTGAATGAACAGTCCCTGGCACTTGGTAGATGCCCAATAAATATTTTTTCCATAGAGTATGTGTTGAATAAAGTTTCTTTACTCAGTACGGGGACTGTGACAAACTTTCCACAAATGTATAGTGGTTGGATAAAAATATATATAATTTAATAAACAAAAAAATCACATTCTGCAACTTCTCTGAATTGAATCTGATACACAGGGGAGGATGATTCCCCAGTACACAGGCACAAATTCCACGAGGCTTGAAATAAGTACATATTACTAGATCTATCCTTAACATATAAAGCTCAATCGCAGTTATTGTGAAAAAATATTGCTGCCTGAACAATCCTAGGAGAACCTGATAAAGGTATTCATTATCTCTTCATACACTAGTAATTCTCCCCTGTTCTCAAGTCCCTATCCCTCTAAAGGAGGAAAGTGGTCATTATTTCAGGACAGTCCCAGTTAACTTCCTGGAGAGTTCTTTCTCACCCCTCACCCCCTCTGCCATACACTTCTACCCACCCACTAGCATGAGGAAATACTTCCATTCTTTTTGAGTGTGTGTGGAACTGGGGATAGAATCCAGGAGAATTCTATCTCTGAGCTACACCCCCGGCCCTATTTTTTATTCTTTATTTTGAAACAGGGTGTCACTAAGTTGCGGAGGGCCTCACTATGTAGCTGAGCCTATGTAGCTGAGCCTGGCCGCGAACCTGCGATCCTCCTGTCTCAGCCTCCCAAGTACTGGGATTACAAGAGTGCGCCACCACGCCCGGCTTCCATTCTTGATAGTTGCAATCCTTCCCATTTAACATTTCTGGGAGAAAGTTCCAAACCAAGGACCCTGGCCACAGATAAGCATACTTCCTAGCCCCGGCTACCATCATATTCATCCCAGCGGACGATACTTATTCCTTTTACTCTATAACAACCTTATTCCAATTATTTTTCACTCCTTTCGTAGTCCTATCTTGACTCTCCTTTACTAAATTTTACAATTTCACCGGTTTGGCAGGAAAGTTCCAGACTTACCACAACCACATCACTTGAGGCACCTGGGAAGGCATTCTCTGTATCTTCACCCCACGTTTGACGTTACTTTTCCTCCTTTCTCATTGAGCTATAACCTCCAAAAAATCCAAATCCTCTCTTTACTTTTCTGTTATGTATTTTAAAACTATTATTTCAGTGGTTATCCTAAAGATTATAATGATCGCCCTTGACTTACCACAGTTCACTGTGACCCAATCACCACTGCTCAGACATATGTGCACCCTTATGTTTTCTTCTGGTGGATTTATTCCTTCCTTCTCTCTGGAGTCATTTTCTATTAGATTTAAATACAGCCCATATTTACACTGGTGAATATATTTACACTATTTTGTTTAACCAAATTATTTGTTTTCGTTTTTGAGGATGATTTCTCTGACTATAAAATTTTATTTGGCAAGTTTGTTTACCTTTCGCGCTTCAACATGTCATACTATTGTCTTTTGGTCTTCATCATTTCTGTTGAAAACTAAGTTTTAAGTTTTACTGCTGTACAGGGAGTGGTGGCGTACACCTGTCATCCCAGAATTTGGGAGGCTGGGGCAGGAGGATCACAGGTTCAAGGCTAGCCTTGGCAACTTAGTGAGGCCCTGTTTCAGAATAAAAAAATTTAAAATAAGGGCTAGGGGTCTAGCTCAATAGTGGAATGCCTCTGGGTTCAATCTCCAGTAAAAAACAAAAAAGAGAGTCTTATTGCTGTGTACTGTGTCTTTCAGATATAACTACTTGTATTCTCTTTTTCTCTGGTTTATAGTGTAATAAGATTGAACTGCCTAGGCATGGTTTTCTTTATATTTATCACAACTGAGTTTTGTTGAACTTCTTTTATCTTAATGTTGATGTTGTTCTTCAGTTTTTAAAAGAGCTCAGTCCTCTTTTTTTCAGATATTGTTTATTTTCTTCATTGCTCCTAGTGGAACTTCAATTATACATATGTTGGACCTCTTGACTACACCCCATGTCTCTTCTAAGTTTTCTTTTTTCTCTTTGCTTTTAGGTTTGGGTGTTTTCTTTTCTTTTTTTTTCTTTTTTTTTTTTTTTTTTTTTTTTTTTTTTTTTTTTTTTTTTTTTTTTTTTTTTTTTTTTTTTTTTTTTTTTTTTTTTTTTTTTTTTTTTTTTTTTTTTTTTTTTTTTGCTCTACCATGGATTGAACCCAGGGGCATTCTACCTCCGAGCTACATCCCCAGCCCTATTTTTATTCTTTACTTTGAAACAGGATCTCACTAAGTTGCGGAGGGCCTCACTAAGCAGCTGAGGCTGGCCGCGAACCCGGATCCTCCTGTCTCAGCCTCCCAAGTACTGGGATTACAAGCATGCACCACCACGCCCAGAAGGTTTGGGTGTTTTCTGATAATTCATTAAATCTGTTTTCTGTAGAACTCAAATGATTTTAAACCCATCCAATGAAGTCTCAACTTTGTACAAGGTTTTTGAGGTGTAGAATAGCCATCTGGTTATTTGTATGTTCCTGGTCCATGGCACCCCCTCTTAGGAATGATATTTATTTCTCTGGTGCATCCCTGACTCCCCAGGCTTAGACTCTGGGCCCTTACCAGTGGAGAACTCCAACCACTTTTACTCCAACCACACAGGGTTTGGAATCCTTGTTGTCTTTTTTAGCCTGATGCTCTTACATCCTGCTTGGTTTCTTGGAGAGCTGCCCTGCACAGTGCAGCCTAGGAACGGACCAGTAATTTGAGAAGAACAACCTGCAAATGTTTGAATTCTTTCTCTTGTATTTCCTTCTCCATGGTATATTTGTTTTTACTTCTGCATACCAATGGCTTTAAGAGCCTTGAATTTGATCTCTGTTTCCTCAGCCAGTAAAATTTGTGCTATCTCCTTGGGTCCTTTTTCCCCTGTGTTTTTCTGGGTGAATACAGACTTAACGTTGTACATTTCCTGAAGATTTGTCCATGTCATTGCTCAGCATTGCCATCAAACAGTTGGTTGACATAATTATCTCAGATTTTATGACTGTTTGGAGCACAGGGAAGATGACTAATCTGATTTAATCTTCTCTATCCTGTCTAGAACCAGGGATCCTGTTTCTTTTTACTTGGTGGGGGAGGGTTTAAAGGTTCACCTTTAAAATATTTCCCAGGGTTTTAACCCCATTCTTTTCCCCTTCTGGAATTCTATTCCATCCTTATTTCCCTCTAGCGCTTTATTCTCTACCGATTGATTCTTATAAGCCTGAAATCAAAGTGCATTTTAATCTAAAAATAAGCAAACAAACAAAACTTCACTCCAGATACTATTTTCTTGTTTTACTATTTTTTTTCTAAAGTATCTTGTGCAAAATGCTTGTGCTCAGAGGCTCTGCTCTCTGCTTGTGGCTGGGTTCTAGTCCACCTCACTCTCAAGTCTCTTTCTTGCCCATGTTCTCGCTGTTGTCTGATGGGTGACAGTGCCTTCTTATTGACTGTGGGAGGCTGGATGAATTTCTCCCAGTAAAGAGGTTTCCTGCATCTGTCCGTGGCACAGGTAAAGTTGCCTCTGTTCTCATGGAGACGTGGGGTTTCCTCCTTACCCCCTGAAACCAGGCTACCTCTGTGAATTGGTCTGACAAATACAGTAAGTAATGTTTTCAGAGCACCTTACACGTTCACCACTTAAAATGCTTCCCTGAGATACCAGGTAAAGACATTTTGGCTACAAGAGAAGACCCTACACCACAGGGTGGAGAACGAAGGTGCCCCAGTCAAGAGCCCGGGCCAGCTTGCCAGCATGGGTTGAAGCACCCTGTGCCTCCTACTCCAAGTTGAAATACAAGAAGACTGTAGCTATTTGGATAATTCCAGCTAGGCCAAACAGAAGAACCAACTAGACAGCTGACCCATAGCATTTTGAAAGACAATAAATGTTTGCTTCTGACATTTTGAAAGACAGTAAGTGTTTGCTTCTGGGTTTTTTAGTCAACTAAGTTTCGGGTTGATAACTGGTATTGGCAACAGGTAACGCTTAATGCCTCTGCTTTCAGTGACTTTGGACCCATCTCAACGTCGTTGCTTATCATGGACTGAATGTTTATGTTCCCTCAAAATACATGAGTTGAAGTTTTAAGCATTACATTATGTATGGTACTTTGAAGATAAGACCTTTGGAAGCTAATTAGTATTAGATTATGTCATGAATGCAGAGATAAGAAGAGAAAAAGAGATTTCCCCACCCTCTCTATGTCTGCAAAGGAAAGGCCATGTGAAGACACAGCAAGAAGACAGCCACCTGAGAGCCAGGAACAGGGCTCTCTGCAACCCAACCTGGCTGACCCCCTGATCACGAACTTCCTGGATCTCAAACGCTGAGAAAATAAGTTTCTGTTCTTAAGCCACTCAGTTCTGAACACGTCACTGCCCAATTAATCTGCGTAAGTTCGGTGCTTCAGAATACCCTGGCTTTCCGTTCCTACTATCACAACAACATCCACCTGTTTGCATCACCCAGGAGTCACTGTTTATGTCAGAGAGCTCCCCGTCAATGAGTCTTAAGGACGTGACTCTCCTCTGCTGCCCTTGACTGTGATCCCAGGTGAAACACTGGCCTCATTTGCACTGACTCAGCAGCTTGTGTGCTTGCCACTGGCATCTCTCTGGGCACCCTGGAGGTAGGCGCGGATGGCACTCTGCAATATGGAAACACTTCTCAGGAGCTTTGACGTGTGACAGTTAATCTCCTTGCACCGCCAGCTAGGCTAGTAGCAATCAGTTGTTTTTATGAATGAGTCACAACAAACAAAAGCGTTACAAAAGCAGTCCTTTCCAGCAGTGTGGTAGGAGAGCCCAGGGTGTGGGCTGAGGAGCCCTATGGACCCAGACTCTGCCACCACCCAAACTCGTGACCTCTGGGAAGCCACCCTCCTCTCTGAGCAATGGGGAACCCATCCATAATCAGAGACAGAGTGAGAAACCAGAGTTGGTGCTTATTCCGGGGACTGACGCGGATTAAGTGCTCACCAAATTGTAGTAATTGGCAAGTATTTGTCATCTATCATTGGTGTATCAGTTTCCTATGGCTGCTATAACAAATTATTGGCTTAAAAAACAGAAATTTTCATCTCACCATCTAGAGGCCAGTAAGAGTAATCAGTATCAAAGGGCCAAAATGAAGGTGTCAAGAGGGCCTTGCTCCCTCTTGGACTCTGAGGAAGAATGTGTTTCTTGCCTTCCCTACTTCTGGTGGCTCCAATTCTCTCTGAACTTGTGGCCTCATAACTCCAATCCCTTCTCCCATGGTCACATTGGTTTTCCTCTTCTGTCCTTCAAATCCCCCTCTGCCTCCTTCACAGAAGGACAGGCATGCCGGGCGTGGTGGCGCACACTTGTAATCCCAGTACTTTGGGAGGCGGAGACCGGAGGATCTGGGTTCGCGGCCAACCTCAGCGCGCATGCGCGCGCGCGATCTATATATATCTCTCTGTCTCCTCTCTCTCTCTCTCTCTACCTAGTGAGGCCCTCCGCAACTTCGTGAGACCCCGTTTCAAAAATAAAGCATAAAAAAATAGGGCCGGGGGTGTAGCGCGGAGGTAGAACACCCCTGCGTTCAATCCCCGGTACCGCAAAAA
>PVJS01008844.1:0-14741 GCA_004027185.1 Glis glis | reverse complement strand
CATGGTTCTCTCCTCCCCATGCTCACTCTCTTCTTACAGCCTCCATGATATGGGAATGGAGCCTAGCATTCTCCCTCAGCTTCCTGCTGCCATGCCCTGAGCTCCACAGACCTGGCCTGGTGTGGGCTGAATTTCTAAATCTCCAAAAACTGTTAGCAAACAAATTTTCCTTCCTCTAAATTGTATGGTCAGTCATTTGAGATTACAGCAGTGAAAATGTTGAGCAAGACAATGTCCTCATCTCAAGATCCCTAATTGAATCTTGTTTACAGAGATCTTTTTTCCAGGTAAGGTCTCATTTGCAAATGCTAGAGATTAGCATGTGAATATCTTCTTCAATTGGCCACAGATTTAGTGGCTTGGAACAAGACACAAGTATTCTTTCACCATTTCCATGAGTCAGGAATCTGGCAGGTTCTCCGCGCAGGGTGCCCCAGAGCTATGGTCATGGTATCCACCAAGCTTCATTCCTTCTGGAGCTGGACGCCTTCTTATAAGCTCATGCGGTTCCCTACAGCTGAAGGCCTGAGATTTCTGTGTTACTACTACCTATCAGCTGGATCTGCTTTCAGTTCCTGGCTGCCAACAACCAGAAGAAATGCAGCTCTATCCATGTTGAAAGCAAGGTAATGTACTGCATCAAGCAGAGTAATTGCTCAATTTTCAAAAATCTTTATTTAAAAAGCAGACAGCTTATATAACGAAAAATCCTACTAAAATATTTTTTTAACAAAACAAAGATGAAGGAACAAAGATGTAGGAACAGAAACACTATCAACAGATTTAATTAGCCAGTTTTCTTACTATTAGACATCAGGGTTTAGAAATTATTGGAGCGCAGTGTCAACCCATTAGTTATAAATTCAGGAAAATACAAAACTTGAATTCCAAGCAAAGAGCTTTGTGTATTATACCAGAAGCAAGAAAAAGCCTTTGAGAACTTTTTCTGGGGGTATGATATAATGACGGTATAAAATGAAGCTTAATATGGCCACCGTATGCTGAACACACTGGACAGCTGTAAATCTATACCAATGGGCCTGATGGTAGTTGCATTGGATTTAATATCAGAGACACTGATAAGAAAGAATTAGTGTGGATTGAAGTTATGAGAAATAAAGGGGACGATCTAAAAAAAATTCAAAGTTTTAAACATGGGCAGTAGGGTAAAGAATGATGTGTGCAACACAATAAAAAGTTTTAAAAGCAAGCCTTGAGCAGGGAAGAAACTCAACCTATGCACAGGTTGAGATTCAGTGACCCAAGAAGATATTTGTGGACATTTGTGATGAATAGTTACAGGGACTTTATCAATATATCTGCCTCAATATGAACAGAGATCAAGTGATACACTCCAATACCTGCTTATGATAAGTGTTATAATTTGAATGTCCCCCAAAAGTGCATGCATTGAAGGCTTTCTTCCCAATACAGCAGTGGGACTCTTGAGAAGGGACTGAATTATAAGGGGTCTAGCCTCATCGGTAGATTAATCCCTGGATGGAGTCTGTAGTGTAGACTCTTGGGAGGTGGTAGAAACTGTATGAGGTGGGACCTAGTTGCAGGGAGTGGGTCTTTGAGGATGTGCATTCAGGACTGTATCTTATCCCTGGCCCAGCTCTCTCTCTCTCTCTCTGCTTCCTGGCCGCCACGGGATGAGCAGTTTTCTCCATCACACCCTCCCCACTATGATGTTCTGCCTCACCACAGGCCCACACAGCAAGGGAACCATCTGACCATGGGCTGAAACCTCTGAAACTGAGCCAAAATGATTTTTCCCTCCTTGAAGTTGTTTATGTCAGATAGATTGTCACAGCAACAGAAAGCTGACTAACCAATAAGCATTCAACACATGTTTTGATATGAAAGATTGAAAAAAAAAGTCCAGTGAATTACGTTTGGTGGGAAGACAAAGAGGTAAAGAAAAGTGCTTAAAATCGCATGTGGCAAGTCCTCATGATCACTGGCCTTCTAGTGCCTCATCTCTATGCAGACTTCTGTGCAACTCAGAAAGGCTCAAGAGCTATGACTGTTAACGTGAATGGCACGCCACCCAAGAAGGATAATCCAGTGAGCTTCCATCCTTCCACATCTAGTTAGAAATGTGTAGTTAAAAGTATACTTCTACCACCCTCAAACCCATCAAGATGTGTGATTACAATGCACCAATTATAAAAAAAAAGGTGTAAATAAAGATTTCAGGGGGAAAAGTTACTTTCAGATAAAATGTCCTAAAATACAAAAGATAAATTTGGACAAGGCCCCCACAAAACTGATTCATTCTTACCTGAAGTTTATCTGATAGTCTGGAGGTTTAAACACCTGCAAGCTCAATATATCTTCTGATTCCACCCTGCTGGGCTAGGGACATTTTGAAATACCACAATAATTGAAATGTCCTTAAATAAGCATTAATTTAGACTTGAGTTGACAGGTGAATGAACAGGTAGGTGAAGATTCAAAATAGAGTTGATTTGTAGGCAGAAATAATTCAAGATGTTAAAATGCATTAAATGCCCTGTTGGGTGTTTGAAACACATAGACCTTCCCTTTAAACAGTAGACTTGAGAGACCTTACTTCACGTGCTGTGTTCTAGCCTGTACTCAGTTTCAGCTATCATGGGGTTAATGAAGTTGAGTACAAGGTTTGTCCCATCCCTCCCCATGAAGAAATGCAGCTCCCACATGCAAGCAGGGCCTCAGTTTTTATCTGTGTATTTACTTCCATAAAACGCTCACTTGGTGTCAGAAGTGGGAGTAGGGAGTTGTCAATGTCTTTTTGACCCCGTCTTCATGGGATAGCAATAATTCACCAATAAAAATGTAAACAAGAGGAAACGAGAACATGATAAAATCCCTTTGGAGCTATGAGAGAACCACACAGTGCAGCTAGAAGTAGAGTGGTTTTCAGGGCAGAGTTGGTACCAGTGCTCTGCTGGCCAGCACTGTGGCACGCCATTCCTTGTCCTGTCAGACCCAAAGATATTTTCACCTTCAGAAACAAGATTAGTAAGGCTGCCTACTCCACATCCTAGGGCTATTGTGGGTAGTAAATTAATTAACATAGAGGTGTTCTGTGTGGGGATTTTGACCATAAGGAACAAAATAAAAAAGAAAAGAAATTTGAAAATAAAGCCATTTAAAAACTTCTACACTATTGACTGATACAATAAGAAAAAATAATGTTACCTGCCAAATAATCAGTCACTAGCTCCAGTACTAGGAAATTCAGTGGCTGGAAGGTGTGCCTAAGATCAGCCTCTCTACCTCAAGAGATGCCTCCCCAGCCCTCAGCGGCTCCACTCACGTCAGGTGACGGCAGATGCTCCAGGGGCCACGTTGTCCCGTGGAGTCCTCAGGCAGGAAGAAGGTAAGGCTTCCTTCCTTGTGTTTTCTTATATGTTTCATTTTTGTTTTGTTGGTCCTGGAGATTGAGCCCAGGGGTATTCTATCTCCAAGCTACACCCCCAAATCTTTTTATTTATTTATTTATTTATTTATTTTGAAACAGGGTCTTGCCTCAAACCTGCCATCCTCCTGTCTCAGCCTCCCAAGCACTGGGACTACAGGTATGACCAGGCCTGTAATGAATTCATTTTAAAGTTACTCTACTGAGGAGTAAATTGCACAAAGACAGTGTTCAGTTTGTGTACAGTTCAGTAGTTTAGACAAACTCAGTTACACTAATAATCACTTCCACAAGAAGAACATTTCCATCATTCTGAAATCCCCCTGATGCCCCTTTGAGTCCATCCCCCTTTCAACCCTGGCCCTAGAAAGCCAGCGATCTGTTCATTGTCCCTATCAATGGTATTTCTGTTGATGGAATCATGCAGCGTGTGCCCTCCGGGTCTAGCTTGTGTGCCCAGCAGTGAGGGTTGGAGACGCTGCCTGGTGGTTGTGCCCCTCATGTCACTTCCTCTGTTGCTCAGGAGTGTTGTGCTATTGGGCTACGTTGCGACCACGATCCATTCATCTCATGGCAGCCACTTGGATTGCTTCCAGTTGAGGTTATTATGAAGGAACCTCCTACAGGCATGCATATGCAAGTGTACAAGTCTTTGTGTGGACACGTGATTTTTTTGTTTTGTTTTGTTTCTGTGTGTGATTGAACACAGAGGTATTCTAACTCCAAGCTATTCCCCTGGTCCTTTTTTTTATTTTTTGTTTTGAAATAGGGTCTCGCTAGGTTGCTGAGAGTCTCGCTAAGTTGCTGAGGCTAGTCTCAAACCTGCGATCCTCTTATCTCAGCCTCCCAAGTACTGGGATTACAGGCATGCGCCCACCATGCCTGGCATACACGTGTTTTCATTTCTCTATGTAAATTTCTACAAAAGGTATTACTCGATCATTTGGTAAATTCATGTTTAACTTCATGAGAAACTATTACATGGTTCACCACCAGTGATGTATTAGAGTAACAATTCTACAAACTCACCAAAATTGGTCATTCTCCACCTTTTAACTTTACTTGTGCTTTTTGTGTTATAAATGCTAATAAGACTGTCCCAAAAGCCCAGCCTGAAGGGACAGAATTGTGTCCTTCCATTCCCTATGACAAGGGAGGTGAAATTATCATGACCGTTTCAGATTAATTAAAGTGTATGCCCTGGGGCTTGAAGTAAATTTCAGATTCAGGATGGGTAACTGGACCTAAACAGGTTCTGATAGGAAGAAACAATAGGAAACGGTTCTTAGGTAGGGAGTTATGTTTGTCTCATACAATAAAAAATAAAGACTCTTATATGTGAAATGGGGTCATGTATAGAAAATAAGTCTATATATTTATAAATACATAAGTACAAATTTATGTACTTAGAAATACATATATTTATATATTTAGAACACACATAAATCACAGGGCATGTGAACCATGGGTTGACTTATTTCCACACATAAGTATTCATCCATCCTTTTCTCATCGGATCAATAACAATTACTGACAACTGTGTTAGGAAGCGTGAGGTGCTACCTGGAGAGAAGAAGACCCTGGAGGGCCCAGCGCAGCTGCATGACTGAGCTTCCTGCATCTGCACCAGAGATGTAGAATCAGACACTAATCTCCTAGAATGATTTCATCAAAATGTAATTTTTAATATAGTTGGATTTAAAGGCTTGGAAACGTCCTCCTGAAGAATAGTCTGATCTTACCATGCCATAAACTGATGAGAATGCTCTTTAATTATCTATTTATTATGCTCTTATCCCAAAAGCTAGAGAGAAAGAGAGAAAGAAAAGGACAGAATGTCTTAGTGAAGCACACACAGAAAAACCAACAATATTCTAGAGGTGCTACATCGGGAAAGGTATTGTGTCTGTATTTTGAAAAAGAAAGAGAGAAAAATTAGTCAATTGCAGCGATGACCTTGAGGTCACATGTCAGCAGTGCCCAGGTCATACAACCGGCAGCGCTCTACGTGCCCCTTAAAGCTGTGTGTGCTCCATGCACTGGGGGAGTGGACAGAGGCAGGGGCCTCCCCTCCCACCCCAAGGCTGGGCCCGGTGGACAGTGAATTCTGTCCTGTTCATGTGGTCACCGTGGATGCCAGTGAGTAGTGATGATATATACATAACCAGGTGCTGTTCCTAACTAGGTATCATTCTACCCCTATTGCTCCAATAAATCTAAATGGCGTCTTAAAGCAAGGAGACACGGCTGCAGTAACATTGACAGAGGACCTGGCTATTAAGCTGTCTGCAGGCTCTAGAATCAGTGAAATGTTTGACAGCGCAGGGACAAATACGTATTAGCAACATTGCTTAATCCATGTTTCAAGGGCAAAATTTGAGACCATGCTTTCGCACCCTGCGGCTCAGATTGCTGGAAGGATACTGTCATAAAAGAAACGCCAGAGGCCACACCGTGGCCGTGACGTGCGTCCTCTGCCCTTCACCAGGCTCCCTCGGGCAGAGCCCGTCGCTCAAGACAGAAGGTGCATGGCTTAGGGATGAAGAGAATAAAAAATAAAATAGAGCATTCTTTTCAGAGCGGGATAAGATTCTCCCCCATGGTCCCGGGGCCTCGTATTCCTAGTTCTTAGAGAAGCAGCATTTGTTGGGAAGACTCATCTGTCCCAAGGGATGGGAAAAGTCTGCTTATTACTAAAGGTCCAACAGTGAGAAAGAAGGGTCCACACCCCACACATCTGTAACCTGTGCCACGCGCTCCTGCCTCTGTCTGCACACTAAGACCCTCCCGCACAAACACGTGGGCAGGTGGAGATGGGAAAGCCGAGTCCTTGTCCAGCCTGAACATGAAGCGCGAGAGTCTTGGAAACGGTGGAAGCGTCAGGCAGACCTCATTGTCCATGAGCCACAGCACGTGACAGCCTATCAGATCTCCCTCTAGCTGAGCCATCTTTCCCCTCTGAGCCGGCATTTTGTAGTGCTGGCTCTTTTGATGTTTCTGTCAGGCACAAGTCTAGCATGGTTGACTCCCTAAAGGGCGAGTCCTGAGGGACCACGCGCGTGGACCGCAGTTTTCTGTCTCCAGGTGCATCCGTGCTTCCAGATTGGGCGAAGGATCCTGAAGGTGGTGATGAGATCTGAGTTTGTGAATGTTTTCTTAAAGGGTGAGAATGAGGGGAGCCCAGGACTGAAGAAACCAAAGGGAAAACGGTACTGACGCCCCACGAGATGCAGCATCTCCACCCGGGACAGCGGCCATGCTTCAGTGCGTCGCTTAGAGAATTCCCTTCCTCGCCCTCCAGTGTTTTGCAAGCAGGCAGTGATGATAGTAAACAGACTGTTTTTCAAAGTCAGAGTTCAAAGCTAAGAGGGAAAGGCTGAGAGTGCATGGCCACACGGGTATCAGGCCGTGAGGATTAGCACAGAGTTCTGGATCGGGGAATGAGAGCTGGTCTGCAGTGCGTCTGGGTATCTGCAGTGTGTAACTGTCCCGCCATGGCTGCAATTTCAGTTGTAGATTCCAAAACGGTGGTTCTGAAACACTCATGGAGCGCCTCTTACATGCCAGGCATGATGTAAACAGGAGAAGAGAGGTAGGAGGAGGAGTGAGACTCCTCTTCTTCCTGGAGCAAGAACAGTACAAACACTGGCAGGATGCTTTGAGGCAGGGGCTGCAGGTAGCTTCTCAGAAGGACTTACAGCTGACTAGGTGCAGCAGACCTGGGGGATTCGTCTGTTCCAAAGCCCAGCGGATGCATGGAACATCCCAGGCAGCAACATGGCCTGGACTTAGCAGAGGCGCGAGGGCAGCAGAGCGACTCTCTCTTGCTTGCTCCCAGCCCACTGTTAGAGAGGTACCTACAGGGATTCTGGTGTGCAATTCGCCTCCAAAATTTGCAGAGCGAAAAAATTCGCTGTGGTTCTTCTGACACGTGGAACTGGCTAGGTCAAAATAACAGTATAAAAAAGGGGGAAAATCTAATAATAAATAAAAATGGTCGCCGGGCGTGGTGGCGCACACTTGTAATCCCAGTACTTGGGAGGCTGAGACTGGAGGATCCGGGTTCGCAGACAGCCTCAGCTACTTAGTGAGGCCCTCTGCAACCTAGTGAGACCCTGTTTTAAAATAAAGAATAAAAAAAATAGGGCTGGGGGTGTAGTTCAGAGGTAGAATGCCCCTGGGTTCAATCCCCAGTACCGCAAAAAAAAAAAAATGAAAATGGTCTTCCTTTACTTCCCTCCTTCCTATCTTCTCTCCTCTCCTTCCTCTCTCCTTCTATCCCTCTCTCCTTTCCTCCTTTCTCCCTCTTTCTCTAAGAAGCATGCACTGCTAAGTATCAGCTGGTATCCTGATTCACATAGACCAAGGCACTGAGACCCTGCCGGTCATCTTCAGCAGGGATCAAGCCCTGTGACTACTTGTTGTCACACCACATATTTGCAGGTGCTGGAGCATCTGAGCTGGTGCTATCACTGAACTGTGGGATCCTTTGGTCTCAGAATTGCTTTGACCAGTTTCACAAGCACAGCGCTTGACGAAGCGTCCTCCCAGGTCAGCGATACTGAATTCCCTTGGGGAAAGAGCTGCTCCCCTTTCATTCCTCCGTTTAGATCCATTCACCAGTTCCAAGGTCACTCTGCTGATCTGCATCACTGAGGCCAGGGGAGTTTGTTTGTTTGTTTGTTTGTTTGTTTGTTTGTTTGTTGCAGTACTGGGGATTGAACTCAGGGGCATTCTACCTCTGAGCTATACCCCCAGCCCTATTTTTTATTCTTTAATTTGAAACAGGGTCTCACTAAGTTGCGGAGGCCTCACTAAGTAGCTGAGGCTGACCGCGAACCCGGATCCTCCAGTCTCAGCCTCCCAAGTACTGGGATTACAAGCGTGCACCGCCACGCCTGGCTGGAGAGTTTGTTCTGATGTCGTCTCAGACTCAGTGCGTCAGAGGCACAGTATTCCTACTGGAAGAACAATGCTAAAGACGAGGCATGGAAAGCGCAGGGAGTGGGCAGTTTGAAGAGACTGATTTGACTTATGTTTAAAAGAATAAATTATTTTTATTTAGATGCCTTTGCGTAGTTTCAAAACAAAATCACGTGCACCAATGTTTTTATATGGTGAAAATATACACATTTGATCTCTGCGACTTCCTATCCCATTACACGATAAAATGACCTTAAGAACAAATCTTGAACTATACACCGAAGGTTACTACTTGATGTTCTTCAACTTGCTGAATTTGGCTCCTTGCTAAGTCTCCAGTAGGTTTTGGGTGACCTGCATAGCTCCCTGGGATGCTAAGAGGGGCCCTCCACCTGCAGGTGGAGCCCCACCCACCCATGCACCTGCTGATGCACAGGTGCGCTGGGGATCCTGCAGCAGTTAGGGGGGAGCGTGTCCTGGCTCTAGGTGCTACCAGCATCCACTGTGGCCAAGCCATCAAGCATGCAACCCTTGGGTCCCCAACCCTAGGCTGCCGGCTGCTAACAATGTGAGCCAGGATGGGCGGCAGCACACAGAAGGTCCGGCCGCGGCCAGCACCAGGAAGACAGCATTGACAGGGGACCTATGGCTTCCCTTTCTGCAGCCAGCAGCTGAATCAGGGCACAGGACATAGGTCACTGCCCGGCCTGCCATCGCTGCTCTCCATCCTGCCTGCGCCACCGAGGCCTGGCACGGTAGCACCCAGCAGAAACATTCGAGGGAACCTGACTGAGGGCATTGTGCTAATCCCAGTGGGGCAGGAGAAACTCGAAGGACGAAAGATAGGGTAGACTTGTAAAGCGTTTCCCCTTTCTCTCCCTAGCTTGCCATCGTCAGGAAGATGAAATGAAGAAGCAGCTATTGATCTGGGGAACATAATCGAATTTCAGAAGCAAAACGAGATGCCATCTGCATTCGTGGGTGGTAATGACAGTGATTTGCTCAGCAGCCACCAGCCATTCTCCAGGACCACACTGGTCTTTACAGTGGCCCCGAGTCCTGCAGGGACATGCAGAGCTGGGGACACAAGGACTAAGGGCTAAGAGCGGGGTCTCTGTGAACGGGTCCCCCAGGAGCAAGCCGAGGCTAATCCAGGGAGCCTGACAGGCATCCGTGTTAGGACCTCTTTGGGGGGACCTGGGGAGCAGGGACTAACACACTCTGCACTGGACAAGGGCTCAGACTGTGTGTCTCATGCTGCTGGGACGTGGCTCCACCCGCTTCTGCTGCTGTGTCCATGAGCCGCGGTGCTAGCACAGCAAAGACCACACGCTGATTGATCCCGCGCTGGCCTGTGTGTGGCTGAGGTAGAGGCACAGGAAGAAAAGCCACGTCAGTGAAGGAAGCGTCACCAAAGGGAGAGACAGGCTGGTGAGCACGGAGCAGGGCCTCGGCCCAGCCCTCGCGGCCCTGGGCAGCACAGCTTACGGTCGACTTCAGTGTTTACAGGATGTAGAAGGGAGGCGCCGCAGCACTGAGAGTCCAGAGACAGGTGCTGGTGGCATTGCCATTTCCCCCATGCATAGAAGGGAGGGACGGGGTCCTGTGGTGTCTTCCAGTATTCTTGGAGTGCTCCCCATGCATAGAAGGGAGGAGCGGAGTCCTTTGGTGTCTTCCAGGGTGCTTGGAGTTCTCCCCATGCATACAAGGGAGGAGTAGGGTCCTTATGTGTCTTCCAGGGTCCTTGGAGTGCTCCCCATGCATAGAAGGGAGGAGCAGGGTCCTTTGGTGTCCTTCAGTATTCTTGGAGTGCTCCCCATGCGTAGAAGGGAGAAACAGGGTCCTTTGGTGTCTTCCAGGGTCCTTGGAGTGCTCCCCATGCATAGAAGGGAGGAGCGGAGTCCTTTGGTGTCCTCCAGGGTCCTTGGAGTGCTCCCCATGCATAGAAGGGAGAAGCGGAGTCCTTTGGTGTCCTCCAGGGTCCTTGGAGTGCTCCCCATGCGTAGAAGGGAGAAACAGGGTCCTTTGGTGTCTTCCAGGGTGCTTGGAGTTCTCCCCATGCATACAAGGGAAGAATAGGGTCCTTATGTGTCTTCCAGGGTCCTTGGAGTGCTCCCCATGCATAGAAGGGAGGAGCAGGGTCCTTTGGTGTCCTTCAGTATTCTTGGAGTGCTCCCCATGCATAGAAGGGAGAAACAGGGTCCTTTGGTGTCTTCCAGGGTCCTTGGAGTGCTCCCCATGCATAGAAGGGAGGAGCGGAGTCATTTGGTGTCCTCCAGGGTCCTTGGAGTGCTCCCCATGCATAGAAGGGAGGAGCGGAGTCCTTTGGTGTCCTCCAGGGTCCTTGGAGTGCTCCCCATGCATAGAAGGGAGGAGAGGGTCCTTTGGTGTGTCCCTGGGCCTGGCTCTTCCCCCATATTTCGCCAGTGCACTTCAGGACGATGGCAGCAGGGTTGAACCTGTGGGAAGGTCAGGTCAAGTTCACTGGGAGGCTGGAGGAGAACACAGTGCTCCTGAGGTTGCCTTCCCTGTGTGCATCTCAAACAGAGTTCCTTCCTTAGGTATGTGAGACACCAACATTCAGTCAGCACCCACCGTGTGCCTGTACCTCCTTTCCAAGGAGGCAAGATTTCCTAAAGATCTCTCCAGCCCTGGGAGCCCAACACTTCCCTGCAGCGGAATGTCCTTGGCCCCAAGAAGCGAATGCCCAGAAAGACCCCGCGTCAGGGCCAAGACACGCCACTTGCTCAACAGGAGGAGCCGCTGGCTCCTGAACAATGTGCTCTCAGCAGCCTGCGTAGAACAAGCTCCGCTACACAGCCTGCCTCTGCCGATTGCAGACACTGCCTATTTCTAATCTGGGTTCCAAATGGGGAATCTAAACCAAAAAAAAAAAAAAAAATTTCCAGAAGAAAGAAAGGAATCCTGTGTGGAATGATTAAGGGAAAAAAAATGCCCCTGGACTCCTCTGGCTCCTGCGAACACAGAGGGGCAGCATGGATGGAGCAGGATGAGTGGGCAGTGTCTTCCCTGGAGCCACAGCTGCAGTCTGTGGTCAACGACTGACACACATCTGTGTTTCCAGCACATGGGACAAGCCTTTCTCCAGCATATTCCTCTTCATAGAAAAATCATGCTCTGCTCCGTGTGTCTCATGAAGGGAATGCACATTCACTGTTTTTAGAGATTGCGTGCTAATTAGAATCGCATCTCTACCACCACTCTAATTCTACTGTTAACAACCAGGCTACAAAGGTTTTATAATCAACTCAGTAATTCTTGTCAAAACCACTACCACCCTTTCGGTCAGCCCCCAGCTCTTCTTCAGCAAAGCCTCTGACGAGCTAGAAGATAATGTATCCACCCATCCTTTAAGTCGCTATTTTTCCCAGCAGCCTTCTGTTGAACTTGTCTTGCCAATAAGTCCCCCCAAGATGTAGGAGGGGAGGGAGGAAGCTGGTTGTAAGGAAGAAGAAAGAAGCCTGCTTTTTCTCACATGCATGAGTTCAAGTCTATCAACAAACTATAAATCTGGTCAATCCACAAAGGAGTGTTTTTCCTTTATGGCATGAATGCTGATATTTCCATTATTTCCATGGGGTCTAAACATAGGGTTTTCACCAATGTTCAGACATCCAGCAGTATGTTCTTAACTAAGCAACAAAACTGAATCCTGCACCAGTACATGTTGGTCCTGCCTACAGAAGACATCTCAAGCCAACTGCATCTCAGTCTCATCTCCAAGGGTGCTGCCTGTGCCCAGCCATGACCAACGAGCAGCTTGGGCCTGGATGACCTCCTAACAGGCCCCCCGCTCCACCCCCCGTCTCCCTCCAGTCCATTCCACGCACTGCAGTTGAAAGGGCCTTCCCCGAGTTGCACACCTCTAACTCGGGTGTGCAGGAAACATTTTCCTTTAAGTTTGTTTGTAATTCAGTTCAGTTTCTTGTCCTCCACAGACCTCACGACAGACCTCACAGACCTCACAGACCTCAGTCCCTCACAACACTGTTGTGATTCTCTGGGTAATACCAATTCATCCTCTGTCTTCCCTAACCATACAAAGTTTTTTTGAAAAATTTCACCAGTTAGTGAGGGATGAAAATCCATAAACAAAGTGCATCCAAGGTAGACTGTGGCAAGTGAGATCATAGATAGAAGACAAAGTCCTACAAAAGGTATTTGAGAAAGAGAGAGAAGTGTAGAGCTCACCTGAATCAAGTTATCACCGCTAGCCTCACCAGAACGGGACAATAAACTCCATGGGCCTCCTGACATCAGCTACTATGAAAATACATCATTTTTGTGATATTAAAGACATGTGTAATTAGAATCTAGTCATCAGAATTTATGTCAGACAAATCCAAATCAAATATCATTCTATAAAATAAATAGCCTATGCTCCCTAAAAATATCAAGGTCATCAAAAATAAGGGAAAGCTAATGGGCCATTCCAGATTAAAAGAGGCCATGACAACTGAATATAACTTTTGGTTCCAATTTTTTTAACTGAGAAAGGACATTATTAGGAAAATTGGTAGTATTTGAATAAAATCTGCTGATTAGCTTGTAGTTTAATACCAGTGTTAAATTTCTTGATTTTCATAACTTGTATTATGTTTCTGTAAAGAAGAATGACCTTTTTAGTGCATAATCCTGAATTATTTAAAGTAAAAGACAATAATGTCTATAATTTGTTTTCAAATGATTCAGAAGCAACATCAAAAAACATTATATATATATATATATATATGTATGTATGTATTTATCTACAAAGCAAATGTAAAATGTTACCATTTAAGAAATCTAGGTGGTAATGTAAGTATCTTTTTTAATTATTTGTGTGGATTTCCTAAATGTCTAAATAATACAAAACTTAAACAAAAAGTAAAAATATGTAAATTGGAACCTGTCGGTTCCATGATACAATGGTTTAGTCCAGTGATTTACCATTGATTTTCTATGAAAATAGATTTCCCATTAAAACAAAATCTGAGATTATTTCAAAAGTATGCATAGGACACCCTAAAGCAAATGATTTTATATAAAGCTGCATATATTAAAACTCATTTCACTGGCATGGCACTTTAGACCAATACTGAATTCCCTTCTGTCCCATTTTTGCTCTTCCTCGTATTTCCATTTCTAAAATGTCTTCAGTCAATTTTCTAACAAACAATAGTCTAGTTTGATTTTTGTTTGACTGCGTCTTTGTTTTTGATGATTATTCCCCAAATCTTTAAAGCTGATTGAATGTTTACCAGTCTTTATTTAGATTAGTAATATCTCTTAATTAAATACCATCTGTAAACTCCATGAATTTGTTGCTTTATTTCCATCTATTGGATCATTAATTAAGAGATAAATTAAAGCTAGTTCAAATAGCAAACACAGAGGCCAGCCAGGAGGTCTCCTCACTCCTGGATGCAAGGTCATTCATGGAACTCTGTGTTTACAGCCTCTCTGAGCTTTGCTTCCAATTACTTACATGAGGCCGTTTGAGCTGATATGGGGCATGTTCCTGTCTTCCATGAGGGGGTATTTGGTGCTTCCACAAAGTGCCATATGTAGAATCATACCAAATCCCTTAATATCCTTGTTTTATAGTCTGATGCAAAAGCAAAACCATCATATCACTATTTCCTAATTGGCTCTTAAATTATTTAAATTGCTCATCAACTCCATTTTTTTGGTAGATTGATTACACGTTCTGTCTCTTCAACATCTCTTCCAACTATTTCACTCATCCCAAATATTTATTTATGAAGTGCCTACCAAGTTCAACACATTTTGAAAGATTCAAGAACTAAAAGGAAGAAGTATAAAGTATCATCTCTGTCCTTCTAGAACATTCTTTGGTTCCATACTCTGGATAGGTCTCTTTCACATCATTTATCACATTCGTCTGTAAGTGTTTGTTCCCGATGTCAACTTTCCCACTGCAAAGAGATGTGATGATTTTTGTCTTTGACACAAAGCGACCAGTACAGTCAGTGCCTAACACTGTCATCAATGCTTTAAAAACGAGCTGAAATTAAATGAAATAAGTGCACAGAGGGTCCTCCATGGCTACATGGAAGATAAGTAAGGTATCAAACAGGCTGGAACAAAGAGCTTTTTGGTGCAAGGAGGAAGTGAGGATTCTGAGAGGGTTAGGGTTTTGTGGAGGTGGGACAGGCAGATGCAGCCCCACATCCCTCCCACCCAGCCCTGTGATAGTTAATCTAAGTTGTCAACTTGACCTGATCATGACACACCCAAGATTATGTGATTTTGGGTGTGTAACAGCAGATTAAAGAGAAAGCCCTGCCCTGAATGTAGGCAGCAGAATTCTGATAGGTGCGGACTTAGATAAAAAGGGAGAAGCCGCGTAGATTGGGCGCGACTCGTTCCGAGGAAAGCAGATCTG
>PVJS01008843.1:21948-52131 GCA_004027185.1 Glis glis | reverse complement strand
CCAGGGGCATTCTACCTCTGAGCTACACCCCCAGCCCTATTTTTTATTCTTTATTTTGAAACAGGGTCTCACTAAGTTGAGGAGGGCCTCACTAAGTAGATGAGGCTGGCCGCAAACCTGTGATCCTTCCATCTCAGCCTCCCAAGTACTGGGATTACAAGCATGCGTAACCACGCCCAGCTCTGTCCATTACTATTAAAAGACTTAAATGTGTCTACCTTCCCTGTCCCTCAGGGAACACTTACAAGAGGTCTCTTCCCCTTGGCCAATAAGGTATCACATTCAGGAGATAACTGGGGAGACCATATTTTTCATTGCTACAGCTTGACGGGTGAAATTAATGCCCATTTTTCTGTGTGGTGATATATGTGTGTAATGATTTCTAAAATACAAATATATCCACAAAAGAATTTGCCATAGGAAAGACCCTGTGAGATTTTACTCTAAGTACTTCTTGCCTCCTGGTTCATTTGCTGAGAGAGAAGTGTGCAGTGTGGGGAGACTTAGAGTCTGCCAGCAATTATCAAAGTACAGTACATTATCTCATTTAATCCCCACCACTTTGGGAGAGTGTGCAGAAAGAAGTTAACATCACAGGCCTAACAACTATCCTTATAAAGCCTACTTATAGGGTCCACCCTTGGCTGGCATCTAGGAACATGGATTACAGGAGGGTTCCCATCATTGCTAGAATGGATGAGGGGTTCATCATGCCCCCAAATATTTGTATAAACAATATGGTTTATGTGGAGCATGTGCTTAATTTCTGGGTGTCTGGAATTTGATAACAGTCTCTTAGACCCCAATAAAAACCCTAAGTGCTGAGAATCTAATGGCCACATCTTCCATGTGCTCTGTGCTCACAATTCCTTGCTGAGAGGATTAAACACATCCTGTGTAACTCCATCGGAAGAGAACTGTAGGATGTTTGCACCTGGTTTTCCCCAGATTTTTCACTGATTGCCTTTTCCCTTTACAGATTTTCCCCTGTATCATTTGCTATAGTAAATCATAGCTGTGATTTACGTATGCTGAGTCTAGTGATTCCTCCTAGTACATCATAGAACCTGAGATTGTTCTTGGGGACTGCAACATAGAGAGTAAGGATTCTTCTTATCCACATTTCGCAGAAGATAAAATGCGAGTACAGAAAGGCTAAGAAAGTCTCAAAGTTCTAATCAAGATTTTCAGTAAGGGTGAAAAATTATTCCAGCAGGACATAGTGCTCAACACCTTAATTTTCCACTGCTTCTGAGATGGTTACAAATCGTAGTTTCCATAGATTTCCCTGGTGTACCATCCAGAATAATGTGCTTCCCGTTTCCTGCTGCAGATGTTTTATTGGAACACACCCAAGCCCATTAGTTTATGGATTTCTATGGCTGCTTTTATGCCACAATGGCTGAGTCGAATAGTTGCAACAGAGACCATGTGGCTCAAAGTTTATCTTTGTAGATAAACTTTGAAACCTTTGCTCTAGACCCTTCATGTTCAAGGCCTTCTTCTCCTAAATAAACTCATGCCACTTTTACTGTTTTTATCTACCACATGCCATTTTTCTAGCCTTGGGATCCTGAGAAAATCCCCTTAATTACCTGTAAGTAGGAGCCCCCATCTATCTGTCAGTATGAACTTGGAGAAAACTTCCCTCCTTTTTTTTACCTCAATTTCCTCACCTGACAAATGTAAATAATGGTATTATCCCAAGAGTGTAATTACAAAAATTAAATAAAATAGTATAGATTAAAATAATTTAGTTCAAAGTAAGAACTTAAGAAATGATACTTGCTACTAGTAATAGCTGTAATTTCTATATTGTCCAATTTTCTACCTCTTAGTATCAGGTAGGGCTTATTGTATATGACCAATAAAAATTAATAATCAAAAACATGTTTTATTAGCATGGTATAATAGAAAGTAACCTGGATTTTGGAATTGGAAGATTGAGATCCACTTCCCAAATCTGTTCAGAGAATTTGGGTCAATTCTGTGCCTTCTCTGAGTGTCAGCATCCTCATTGCTAACAGCCCAGTGGCATTTGCCTGGCTTCACTTTGAAGGGCACATCAAAGAAGCAGGTGTATATTTTCTCAGCTCCTCTGTCTACAGTCATATTCAGGATCAACATGTCCCTTGCATGATCCCTAAAAGCCAGCCCCCGGGTACAGCAGTAACTTCCAAATTCTGGATTTCTCTACATTATAGTTTGATAAAAAGTTAAAATTTAAAAATAATAATAATAATAAACCAGTGATAAAGCAATCAAGACCAAGAGGTTTACGATTGAAGCTGAGGGTCATCTGACCTTGGCTGGCCAACAGACCTCCACGGCCAAATTAATTCACAAGAGTAATAATGTTTCAGAAGCCAATTTTTTTTCTGTATTTTCTGTATGGAACTGCCAATATCATGAATAGAAAGGGAGAAACCATGAAGGAGAAGGAAATTTGCTGTTCAGTTGCATTTGCGTTAACCGACAGAAGCAGTATGGAGACAGGCGCAGTCAGCCGAACGCTAGGGACTTGCTGGTGTAGCTTTGGAGGCATCCATACTTGCATTTGCATTCTTCATATGTAATCATATTGCCAAAGACAAACTATTTCATCATTTATTGTAAATAACACTTTCCCCCAGACCTACCATAAAGTTTCTGTGATGTATTGTCTTCTAGTTGCAATAAAAATTACTGAGTTGCATCAATTGAAAAAAAAAGTTAAAATAAAAAAAATCCCACCTCATCTAAACATTAGAAGTCATTTTGAAGAGTTTGTCCTATATCTCATGCAATGTCCTACTTATCCACTACAGATTATCTTGATTTTATCAGATTGCAACTGACCTAATTTGCAAAGACTCCAGTGAAAAAGCCTCATTAAAAGCCTTCATCTTTGAGCGGCCTCTCTTCCGTCTCCCAAATGATCTAGGTCAGCATGATCCAATACAAACAGCTGGGAACATTACAAAGTCACTCAAAAACCTTCTGAGGTTTTTGAGACAAAACATAGAACTCACGAGGAGTGGAGTCTCAGGATCGGAGACAGACATACATGGGCGAGGGGTAGGGTTTGAGGTGCCTGCAGGGGTAAAGGGATTTAATAAATGCCTGCCAAAGTATAGCAGTGGCTAGCTACTACTCCACCTCCCCCCTTTCAAAAGAATTTTAAGACCCCCCACTTACTGGTCTTCTGGTTGGTAATACCTGAATAAAGAAAACATTTTATATTGATCTGTACTTCATTCAAAAATAGGTAAAATGAAAGTGTTCTCGATAATAGAAGCATTCAATCAATATTTATCAAGTGTACTCTGCAAAACACTACAACCCTGGAGACTGCATTAGTTAGGTATTCCTACAGTAATACCATATATCAATTTCAAGGTCTCAGTGGCACTCATCTGAGTTAACTTCTTGCTCACACTCTTGGCATAGCTGAGAAGGCTTGATTTCAGGGAACAGTGGCTTATGTGGCTCTGTGCCACGCATCTCTCCTCCTCTTGGGATAGGCAGGGTGCCCAAGGAAAGTTGCTCTCATAACAATGGTGAAAGTACAAGAGAGAGGTATCTTATAGATTTAGACTCAGGACTGGCATATTGAACCTTCTACCCTAGTCTCAGCAAGTCACATGACCAATTCCAAAGTCAAGGGGAAGAGAAGTATCCTGTGCGCGCGATGAGGCCATGCCAAGCGGATGCAGGCAGAGTTAAGAATACCAGTCAATATTTCAATCTGGCACAGAGTCATGAGATGATATAGCCACCAGGAGCTTAGGGATCATCTAGGTCAACCACTAAGTTTTAAAGACAAGAAGTGTGAGTACCAGAAAAGTTAAATAACAGTTAATCAGAGGAAACTTTTTTTTTACAATAATGATCTATCAATCTGAGCTCCTAATCCTTTAAAAAGAAACAGAAAGATTGAGTGAAGCTACTCTTTGTATATGGCTCTCCACTGTTGGGCTTAGTTGACAGGTGATGCAACTGAGTTGCATATGTCATGCCTAAATATATAATGCTTAATAATCATAACACCAATTTTTAAATGCCTTATCCATGTGACTTTCTTATTTATTGGAATTTATTTGAAGTACATGTTAAAGCCACCTGTACCACCAGTCAATTATGTTTTGTTTGGTTTTGGGCAGGTGTACAAAGCCTTCTATTTGGATTTTATAGCCTAGATTTAGACTCACTCAGCACTTGCACACACTGATACAAATCTGTACTTAGGACCTGACATAGACACAGAGTAAACATCTGTAACCAGTAATAATTCATGAGTTTTCATGAAAAGCTTCTGCTATGGGTATCATCTGATGTTTTGTCCATTCCCAGAATGTACACTACACACAGTTAACATCTAGATTAAAGAATCTTCATTTAAATGACTATAATATCTTCCTTTTCTAGAAGTAACCACTCCTATAATCTTAATCATCTAAAACACCATTAATAAGTTAAAAGCTTATAAAATAGGATGACCTTTCTGTAATTAAAATAGATGTCATAAAATGTATTTACTGAAGCTGATGTACTTTGCTTAATTAAACATCCCTCAGAGCCTATTCACTTCTATATTAAGCACAATTGAAATCAACTTAGCTAAATCACTCATCAGCTAAAAGAGTAAACAGCAAAACATAAAGAGATATAACGAGGTTAGGAGAGTTCTCTGAAGGTAGGCATGCTAACAATACAAGAGAAAAGAGATAAAAATTGTAACAATCAGATTGCTTAAAAAAATAAACAGAATTCCAGTAATTCTGCTCCAGGAATAAAAGTGAAAACAAGGGCTTGAACCAGGCATTTGTACACCCTTGTTCACAGTAGGATTATTCACAAAAGCCAAAAGTTGGGCAGGGCACAGTGGCACATACCTGTATTCCCAGCTACTTGGGAGACTGAGGCAGGAGGATCACAAGTTCAAGGTCAATCTGGGCAACTGAGTGAGATCCTGTCTCAAAATAAAAAATAAATAAGTAAAACAGGGCTGGGGGTATAGCTCAGTGATAGAGTGCTTGCCTAGCTTGTGTGAGACCCTGGGTTCTATCCCCAGTACAGGAAAAAAAAAAAAGCCAAAAGTCAGCCTCCCTCATTCCACTGGAGTTTCTCCTCCATTATCTTATTCCATCTTAAAATGGAAGGACATTGTGATCCATGCTACAACATGGACAAAATTTTCAGACATTATGCTAAGTGAAAGAAGTCATTCACAAAAGGACAAACCCAACATGATTCCAAATATAGGAGGTATCTAGAGTATAATCAAATTAACAGAGACAGAAAGAACAGTAGTTCCCATGGCGCAGGGAGAGTTTGGAATGGGGAATTAATGTTTAATGGGTGCAGAGTTCCCGTTGGGGAAGATGAAAACATGCTAGAGATGGATGATGGTGATGGCTACACAGCAATGTGAATGCATCTAACGGCATAGAACTGGACATTGAAAAATAGTTTAAAGTGGTCAATTTTATGTTATGTATATTTTACCATGATAAAAAGCCGTAATATTTAAAACACAAAGTTTTAAAAACAGGTATCTAGACAAGTGCATATATGTATCAACAGTTGTACACATACCAATAGCTGCTTCAAAATATCTCTATATGTCATGTAGTTTAATATTCTAATAATAGTTCTGTATCATAAAATGATTAAATTGTATTGGTCATTAGCATTCTGGTAAAGGGAGAGAAACATTTCCACTGACATTATGTACATATGTGAGAATACCAACGCCAATCTCAATATCTTGTATGGGGGAGAGGGGAATGGGAGGGAGCTGGGGGAAAGCCCACCAAGTGCTGTGTGCATGTATGTCACTATCACTATGAACTACATTATGATCTGAGACTATAATACACCAATAAATATATAAAAAGAGAGACAGAAAGTAAGTATAGCCTTTGAAAAAATTTGTATGAAATACAAAAATGTTAATCATGTTAATCATGGTGTCGTCTTAAAGAGGAAAATTCCATAATTTAGCAAATGACCCCCTGGGATCATTATATATTAATGTTAGCCAATATTTACCAAAGCTCCTAACATACTGTCTAGAATATAGAAAATAATCATTAAATGTTAATTCCACTTGTTACTTTTTTAATGAAGAAAGAATCTAGTAAATTTTTCTTTCATTTAATTTTCTACTAAAATATTTTCATAAAGGGAAAATGCATTTCCTCTGATAACTGGCAAATATTAGAATGAGAGTAAACCATTTTGGAGGAATGTGAGCCAAAGCTTTATCATATTCTGTTCTGAACTCTGGTGAAAAATATTCCTTTCAGCAAAAATAAATTTTTTTTTTTGCCCAAATATTAGTAGTCAAGAAAAATCCCCTGAAAGCAGTATTCTGGGAAAGGTTCTAAACTCCAATAAAAAGCAATCAAAATCAAAATGCTATCTTCCAGGGTCAAGGACCAATGTATCACCCATTAAGAGACTTTCTGAGTTTCACATTGCAGCAATGTCCTTTTGAATATAATATTGGGATTTAAAGTTCCACTGAGGTACTTGTGAGGGTGATGTAGTTGCACTAAACTTTTTTTTGTCTGTTTTAATAACATTTGCTTTTTTCTCATCTAATAGAAAATGGTATGGTGACATTTTGCAGCTAGGAGTAGGGTACAAAGGAAAACGCAATTCCAAATTTAAGGCATAAAGCAAACTTTTAACCTCACACTTACTGAAATTTGGTACCATTATGTTTGGTCCTTTACTGGTTAAGGATTTAAGAAAACATCTAGGTCCATTTTTAAAGTCATAGCATAGTGGAAAGGCAAGTAAAAACATTAAAATATATAAATACAGATTGTTTTAAAAGGGCTCAAACCAATGTAAACTTAAGTTAGAACAATGAAGAAAATGTAATTGATAATTGTCAGTGGAGAGAATCTTGAAAAATAATAAAGACATAATTTTAAAAAAATATTTGAACTTAGAAACTTGAAAGCTCTGTATCCATCTCCATCAGTCAATACTTCAGTGAGCCTGAGTGTTTAATCTCTCTGTTTCTACATTTCCAAAATGTGGGTAATATTGACTATGCAGAGTTATTACAAAAATTAGAGATGATAATATTATGTACACGGCTGCCAGAAGGCAGGACCTTGATAAATGGTAGCTATTATTATGATTTCTTCTGATGAACATAATGCTATAATACATTTCACTAGATCTCCCAGAACTGGACTTCTTTTTACATGAGAGCTATCAAGCCTATTGAAGATGAGTCATGTTATACATTTGGAATCACATGTATGCAACAAACACGACAATTGTCTACTCGTCACTTCTGAAACAACTTCCTTCAGACTCTAGCAGAGGTTCCCAAACTTATTTGGCTTATTGCCCCCTTTTCAAGAACAAACAAACAAAAACCAAAAGTCAACTCTGTGTCTTGCTGGAAATCTACCTTCGTTAAGCAAAAGAAAGATGCAGTGACAAATTTGCTTCCTTTCATGTATCTATTTCATTCCAGTACCACCCAGGAGGCAGGATGAAAACCACTTTGCGAACCTATGTAGGGTGACCCTAAAACTCAGCAAGTGCTTTCCAAGGAGATCAACAGTTTCTGAAAGGGCCAGTCCAAAACAGAGATGCTTTCTTCTAATATTATCCTGATCAGAATCTAAAACTGAGGATGAAGGTAAATAAAAAGTATGACAAAATCGCAAACAACTGTTGCCAGGCCTGGAAGGAGACTGAAGAAGAAACTGAAGCCATGTGTAGAACAGGTTAAAGGGAGGGGAGAAGAGAGAGTCCGGGGCGCCGCCCTCACGGATGAACATCTCAGCCACAGATTCCTTCTCCCATCTTCTGGAATGAAGCACAGGAAGTAAGCCCACAAGCCTCTTCCTGTGAAAGGTGAAAGGGTTGGGTCTTCATCTGAATATTTGGACCTATCAAAAATACTGAAATTTTTGTGGTTTAATTGGATATTCAGCACTCAAGCCATGTGAACAATGACCTAGACCATTTATGGAGTGGGGATACACGACAGGATCCAAACCCATTTTCTAAAATTTGTGTGTGTGTGTGTGTGTGTGTGTGTGTGTACCAGTATTATAAATTTTAATGTGAAACTGAAAAATGAAGTTCTCCAAGAGGAATTTTTTGACCTGGAACTCGGGTATTTCAGTAAAAATCAACATGATTCCTTTGGTTTATTCTTCCAGTGGGTCTTTTCACCATATTTGTTTATAGTCTCCTTCCTGCCAGTAGAGAGGAAATGCCTAAAATCTAGATCATTTGCCTCCATTTCCAGCCCCTGGCACAGGAATATGGTTAGCAATTCCTGGATAACTTATGAAGGAATGAATCCAAGTTGTAGTATGGTGCCACCAACTCCATTCAAGAAAAGAAACTGTCCTTGGGGAGTATGTCTATGTACTGTGAACTCTTAACTTTTTTTTTTCGGGGAAAACAAACTCCCCCCAAAAAACAACTCAGTGCCCCACTAGAAAGCTACCTTCTTTAAGCAAATAAACAGAAAGATGCAGTGACAAGCCAGGCGTGGTGGAGCACGCTTGTAATCCCAGTACTTTGGGAGGCAGAGACCGGAGGATCCAGGTTCATGGCCAGCCTCAGCCCGCTCTCTCTCTCTCTCTCTCTCTCTCTCTCTCTACTTAGTGAGGCCCTCTGCAACTTCGTGAGACCTGGTTTCAAAATAAAGTATAAAAAATAAGGCCGGGGGTGTAGCGCAGAGGTAGAACGCCCCTGGGTTCAATCCCCAGTACCACCAAAAAAAAAAAAAAAGATGCAGTGACAAATTTGCATACTTTTATGTACCAATTTTATTCTTCCAGTGTCTCCCAGGGGGTGGTGTCACCCACTTTGGGAACCTATGCAGGATGACCCTAAAACTCAGGTTCATAACCTCAGGAAGATAGTTTCAATATAAAGACTTTGAAAGCTTCTCATATATTATTTCTTTAACTCTAACCAGCAAGATACTTAAAAGAACAAAGTACATTAGTCTGATATCACTCTAAAGAAATAGAGACCTAAGAAAGTAATGTGATTGGTGATCTTCAGCCAGTGGAACCTTGAATGAAAGAGCCAGGTTATCAGCCTAATCGCTGGGAACAAAGCTAGAGAGGATGGCCTTTCATGGTGATAGAGCCTGAAAGAATTATAGGCATTGCAAAAATCTACTGGCAAACTTTTGGTTTTTTATGTCAGAAATCATAAAAATTAATCAGACTAGGCAAGGACTTTTCATTTTCCTTCGATTGTGGTAAAAACATATAACATCTTAATGGTTATCATCTTAACCATTTTTAAGTGTTTGCTTCAATAGTATTGAGTGCTATACAATCTCCGGGACATTTTCATCTTGTAAAACTCAAATTAAACCCATTAAATAACTCCATTTCCCCTTCCACTCAGACTCCAACAACACCCATTCTACTTTTTGTTTTTATGAATTTACTTTAGATACCTTATATAAATGAGATCATACAGATTATGACTTTTTGTGACTGGCTTACATCACTTAGCTAATGTTCTCAGGGTTCATCCATTGGGCAAGTTCATTTTTAGGTCAACTTATTTATTATTTAAAAGCATTAATTATCTCAATTAAAGTGAACCCAATATGATCTCCTCATGAAAATAATATCTCAAATACTTAGGATTAAAAAAGAACCCGGAAAGCAAGCACAAAGTTTACAATAAGTTAGAACAATGAAAGAAAAATGATCCTGGTCACTTGAGAGATCAGGTAAAACAGACAACGAGTTAGTTTCACATTACCTATGGAAATAAGAATCAGAGAACATAGGAATGGATGCCAAGTGATCTGAGTTCAAGTTCCGGTTCTCTAATTATGCAGAGGAGTGATAGCAACCTATTGGGCGTCATTGAGCCTAGAGTCCACATCTTTCTTTAAAAAAAACAGTGTTGCACAACAAAGATACAATATAGGTAATATCTTTGTAACATATAAGGTGCTGTACAGGCAAAAGAAAACTATTTTAAAAGTAATTTTAAGTGGGTACAGAGTTTTAGTTTTGCAGGATGAAAAATGTTTCCTGGATGGTAGTGACAGTTGCATAACAATGAGAATGTACTTAATGCCACTGAACTCTTAAAAATGGTTACAATGAGCCGGGCGTGGTGGGGCAGGCTTGTAATCCCAGTACTTTGGGAGGCGGAGACCGGAGGATCCCGGTTTGCGGCCAGCCTTAGCTCTCTCGCTCTCTCCCTGTCTCTCTCTCTCTCTCTGTCTCTCTGTCTCTGTCTCTCTACTTAGTGAGGCCCTCCGCAACTTCGTGAGACCCGGTTTCAAAATAAAGTATAAAAAATAGGGCCGGGGGTGTAGCACGGAGGTAGAACGCCCCTGCATTCAATCCCCGGTATCGCAAAAAAAAAAAATGGTTACAATGACAAACTTAATGTTATGTGCATTTTATCATAATTATTAAAAATAATTATATATATACATGCATACAAATGCATATATTTATTTGAATTATTAAATCTTGAAAAATTATTGCTGAATCAGATGACACATTTCAGATGTAGAAATTGATATTACTTTTCAAATTAATAGTCTTGTATATTTCAATTTTGAATAGCCATTTTTTGGCTTCCCCTATGCAAAATAATATCAGTACCACACACACACACAAAAATTAAATGGTCTAATTTTACTGATCTTGGTATTATCACACATATTTTTAAAGGCTCCAAATGTATTACTGTAGGATTCCTCTCCTTTTGAAAAAGCAATTCCCAGTATCACCATCTAATAGGTGTTAGATCAGAGCACACAGGGTTAGTGACTTGCTCTGCCCTACCAGTTATGACCATTATGACCGCCAAACAGAGATGTTCATTTTAAAATGTACATGGGAAGATGGGAGGTTGATTCTATATGTATAATTTCCAATGCTTAATCAGGTCAACTTAGTAAATTCTTGATACTTAAAAGTGTGTGACTTAAGACACTAGAATACACACAGACACACACAGACACAATAGTGTTTGAAGGTTAAAAATAGATACTTAAGTTACTGTCTGCATGAGTAATACACTTTTATTTTTCAGCAACTTTTTGTAAAATTTTTATTCTTACATTTCTAGGCTTTTTTGTTCCAGCAGTTTTTTCTCTTTCCCATCTTTCATTTCATCAGCATTTAGTAAACAAATGTTATTGTCAAATATTATTGTGTACCCTATTAAATTGTTTAAATGGCCTTCAGGTGAATTGTTCATTAGTATAAAATGTCTGAAGGGTAAGCTGACTTTGGGGAGAAACACACTTTTTGTACTACTTCAAGCTCAAAGGTTTTGTTTTGTTTTGTTTTGTCCTTCAAGAACTTTGCTTAGCAACTGGACACCAGGTATGATCAGGGGTGGGGGTGACAACTTGTGTAAGGGTAATGGAATGATCATAGCCTGGAGTCTGAGTAACTTTTATCACAGGAGGTTAGTCCCAATAATTACATTGGCATAGAGAAAAATAAATTCTATCTACTGGCATGCTAAAATATTGTCCTTAATAATAGCTTTGGAAATCACATTCAAGTCCTAAATTGAGACTCACTCCTGCTGTATTCAATTTTCAGTTCATATCCTGCCTGCTAAGAAATTGTTAAATCTTTCTACACAATTAAGCAATAAGTAAAACCTCATAAGAAACGAAAGGAGAGACCAGAAAACACCCTATGCTAGGGAGTAGGTAAGATAGAAATAGTGACTGGTGGGATATGATTTATTTAGTCCATCAACAATGCCCTAGGTTATTTTATATCTCTCATCACTCATTTATTGAGAGTTAATTAGGTGTCAGGCAGTATGCTAAATATTTTACACTGATTATTCTATTTAATTCACACAATAATCATATGAAAATGGATACTATTCCTACCTCCATTTTCAGATAAGAAAATTGATGTTCAAAGGGGTTAAGTAACATACCCCAATTCACACATTATCTTAAAGCTGAAAGAAAAAACCTCAGAGGTGATCCAGTTCAAATTCTGTGGCAATGAAGATATTTAAATACAGCCATCCAGCCTCTCTTTAGATACTTCTACAATAGAAGATGAGTTTTCCTACCTAAAAATCACATTGATAAAAGGTTCTTTCCTTCCTACCAGTTTGTCAAAATCTTCATCCCTTTATGTTCTATTCTTTAGTTGCTTTAATTTAGGTCTCCAGAGATCTTCTCCTTTGTGTATTTGAAGAGAGATGGCTATATTTTTGTCTGATGTGGCTCCTAAAATCTTCAGAGTTAATGACCTGGCAAAGTCTTCCCCAACAATCTTAACTTTTCATCCCCAGCTTCCCACCCTCCCCCCAGCATACAGAACTTCCAACATCTCTGTAGAAAAGGATAAGTAGAATACACATCTAATGCCCCAGCTTTTTCATTAGCTACCCAAGAGACTAGGTCCTATTTAGTCTGATTTATCACTCTGCTGGGGTCAGCATGTTCTAAGTGCCTGGGGGCTTCTGAGAACAAGGACTAGTTGGAGGTATGCCACTGCTTTGGAGAACCAACAGTGCAGCAGACAGACACCAGAGGGAGTGAGGGATTACAAGCTTCTGCAAAAAAAAAAAAAAAAGAACCCAGTAACTCATTCTAGTAGACATCATACTGTAGAGAAGATACACCCACAGAAAAGGTTTGAGAGGCCCCCAGAACTCATAACTGGGCTGACCCATGAAGATCTCTCCTATATGTCAGTATATGTCAGTCTGTGAAGATGAGAAGAGATAGCTGTATTTTCCAATAATTGAAACCAATGCAAAAGCAAATGGAACATGAAGAAATGGGGAAATAGTTCATCCAAAGGAGTGAAAGAAATCTCCAGAAACCAACTTCAAAGAAATTAAAACATATGAAGCACATGACAAAGAATTTTACATAACCTTTGTAAAGATGCTCAATGAGCTCAAGAAAATAATAAATGAAGAAAACTGTGATTTCAATTAAGACAGAATAGAAAGTAATCAAATAGAAGTTTTGGAGCTGAAGAATGCAAGAACTGAATTGAAAAATTCACTAGAGGTATTCAACAGTAGACTTGCTCAAGCAGAAAGAAACCTCAGTGAGCTTGAAGACAGATCATATGTAACTATCCAGTCAGAGGAGCATAAAGAAAGAAAAGGAGTAAAGAAAGTCTTTAGGACATATGGTACCAAATCAAGAGAACCAATATGTGCATCATGGAATTTAAAGAAAGAGAAAATAACAAACAAAACTTATATAAAAAAATAATGGCCAAATTTTTTCACAAATCTGGGCCAGAGAATGGACATCCAGATTGAAGAAATCAGAGGAACCCAAATGAGTCCATACTAAGACACATTGCAATCAAATTGTTAAAAATCAAAGATAAAGAGAGAATTCTGAAAACAAGAGAGAGTGGACTCTTCCTATGCAAGGGAAATCCTACAAGACTATTGGTGAATTTCTCAGAGGAAATCTTACAGAAGGGAATGAGATGATAATGACCAATCAAGAATACTATATCTGACAAAATTGTCCTTCAACAATGATGGAGAGATTATTTTCCCAGACAAACAAAAGCTGAGATAGCTCATCACCATCAGGTCTGCCTCACAGAAATGCTAAAGGAATCCTTCAAGTTGAAATTAAAACATGCTACACAGTAACATGAAAATATATGTAAGTATATAACTTACTGGTAAAGGTAAATATACAGAAAAATACAGAATACTTCAATACTGTAATGTTGATATGTAAATCACTTTAACCTATGTACAGGTGTTAAATGTCAAAAATATTAAGTTATAACTATAAAATGTGTTAATGAATACAAAATATTAAAAGATGCAATTTGGGACATTAAAAAGTATATAGGTGTGGGAGAAGTCAGATAACAGAATTTTTGTATGTGACTAAAGTTGTTACTATCAGCTTTGAGTGGTAGAATGATAAGATGTTTCATGTAAACCTCATGTACCACAAATAAAGTAACCACAAATAAAGTGCCTGTAGACAATACACACAGAAAAAGAAAGAGAGAGAGAGAGAGAGAGAGAGAGAGAGAGAGAGAGGAAGGAAGGAGGGAGGGAGGGAAGGAAGGAAGGAAAGAAGGAAGGAAGGAAGGAAGGAAGGAAGGAAGGAAGGAAGGAAGGAAAATGAAAGAGGAATAAAAGTATTTTACTGCAAAAAATCAACAAAACACAAAGGAATACAGCAGGAGTGGAAAAGAGGGACAAAAGAGCTATAATACAGAAAGAAAACAATTAAGAAAATAGTAATAATTTTATAAGAAATTACTTTAAATGTAAATGGATTAAACTCTTCAATCCAAAGACATAGAGTAGCCAAGTATGGAAGCATACATCCACTATCCCAGTACTTGGGAGGCTGAGACAGGAGGATCACAGGTTTGAGGGCAGCCTCAGCAATGTAGTAAGACCGTTTCACAATAAAAAGGTTTGGGTGTGTATCTCAGAGGTAGAATGCTGGGTTCAATCCTCAGTACCAATACATACACACAGTGATTGAATGAATTTTTAAAATATGATCCAATTATGTGCAGTATAATGTAGAGTTTTGCTTTAGATTTATGAACACACACAGGCTGAAAGTAAAACATATAAAAAAAAATTCCAGGAAAATGGTACCAAAAGAGAGCAGGAGTGGCCATCCTTATACCAAATTAGGCCCTAAGTCAAAACTGTCAAAACAGACAGAAAAATACATTTAAAATCATAAAAGTGTCAAATAACCAGGAATATACAATAATTAAGAATATATGATCCAGGCGTGGTGGTGCAAGACAGGCATGGAGGAACACACTTGCAATCCCAGTACTTGGGAGTCTGAGACAGAAGGATCACAGGTTCACGGCCAGCCTCAGCAACTTAGTGAGGCCCTCCGCAACTTAGTGAGACCCTGTTTCAAAATTTAAAAAATTTAAAAATAGGACTAGGAGTGTAGCTCAGACATAGAATGACCCTACTTTTATATATAAATACATAAAATTTACATATTTATACTTATATATTTGTACACCCAACATGAAAGTACTCAAATACATGAAGGTAACATTGACAGAACTGAAGGGAGAAAGAGATGGCACACAGTAATGGCACAAGTTGAGCATCACTTTTCCAAAATGCTTGGAAGCAGAAACATTTCAGATTACATGGTTTTTATGGATTTTGGAATATTTGCATATACTTTACTGGCTGAGCATCCCTACTCTAAAAATCTAAAATTTGAAATCTGAAACTTTTAGAGCATTATGTTGGTGCTCAAAAAGTTTCAAATTTCGGAACGCTTCTGATTTCAGATTTGAGATGCTCAAATTGTAGGTGATTTCATAGTCCACATTCAGTAATGGATAGATCATCCAGATAGAAAATCAATAAGGAAAACTTTGGACTTGAGCTGTACTTTAGACCAGATGGACCTGACAGACATACATGGGAGCACTGAACCAAACCCCAGCAGAGTGTACCTTCCCAAGCACACAGGCAGTGTTCTCCAGGGTGGATCACATAGTAGTTCACAAAATAAGTCTTAGCAATTTTAAAAAGATGAAAATCATACCAAGTATCTTCTCTGACCACTATGAAATGACACAGGAAAACTGGAAAATTAACAATATGTGGAAATTAAACCCACTTTTGAAAAACCAATGGATCAAAAAAGAAATCAACAGAGAATTTGTTAAAATATCCTAAGGCAACCAAAATGAGAGTTAAAACACAACATACCAAAACTTATGGGATGCAGCAAAAGCTGTACACAGGGTTAAGTTTATAGAGAAAAGAAGAAAATTTAAATAACCCAATTCTACACCTGAAAGAACTAGAAAAAGAACTATGCCCAACATAAATAGAAGGAAGAAAATAATAAATATTAGAGCAGAAATAAAATAGAGAACAGAAAAAAATCAACAAACTAAGACTTAGTTTTAGTAATGATAAAATTAGCAAACATATAGCTACATTAAGAACAAAAGAGCCAGGCGTGGTGGCACACACTTGTAATCCCAGTACTTGGGAGGCAGAGACCGGAGGATCTGGGTTCAGGCCAGCCTCAGCTAATTAGTGAGGTCCTCCACAACTTCGTGAGACCCGGTTTCAAAATAAAGGATAAAAAATATAGGGCCAGGGGTGTAGCTTGGAGGTAGAACGCCCCTGGGTTCAATTCCCGGTACCGCAAAAAAAAAAAAGAACAAAAGAGAGAAGATTCAAATGAACTTTGAAATGAAAGAAAAGACATTCTAACTAAAGCCACAGAAATAAAAGGGATACTAAGAGACTACTATGAACAAGTATTTGCCAACAAATGTGATAATCTAGAAGGAAAAATAATTCTTAGAAATACATAGCCTACCAAGACTGAATCATGAAGAAATAGAAAATGTGAATAGCTAACCCTATAACAAGTAAAAGGATTGTTTCAGTAATTAAAAACCTCTCAACAAAGAGAAGCCCAGAATCAGATGGCTTCACAGGTGAATTCTGCCACATATTTAAATTAAAATTAATACCAATCCTTCTCAAATTCTTCCAAAATATTCAAGAGTAGTGAACACTCCCAAACTCATTTTATGAGACCATCATTACCTTAATATCAAAGGCAGACAAAAGAAAACTACAGACCAATATCCCTGATAAACATTGATTTAAAAAAAAATCCTCAACAAATCCTAGCAAACCAAATTCAATAGTACATAAAGTGTACCCCATGATTGAATGAGACTTATACCCGGGAAGCAAGCAGGGTTTAACACATGAAAACCAATTAATATGATACACCACATTAACATAACAAATGATAAACTCATGATCATCTCAATAGATGCATTTGACAAAACTCGACATCTTTTCGTGATAAAAATATTCAATATGAGCCAGGTGTGGTGGCGCACGCTTGTAATCCCAGTACTTGGGAGGCTGAGACAGGAGGATCGCAGGTTCTCAGCCAGCCTCAGCTACTTAGTGAGGCCCTCCGCAACTTAGTGAGACCCTGTTTCAAAAGGAAGAATAAAATAGGGCTGGGGGTGTAGCTCAGAGGTAGAATGCCCCTGGGTTCCATCCCCAATACCAAAAAAAATATTCAATATGTAGAAGGGATGTACCCCAATACAATCAAGGCCATGTATGAAAAACCCATAGCCATTCTCAGTGGTGAAGTTTGAAAGCTTTTCCTCTGAGATCAGGAATAAGGCAAGGGTGCCCACTCTTATTAATTCTGTTCAGCATGTAAGTCCTAGACAGACCAATTAGGAGAGAAAAAAGAAACAAAAGGCATGCAAATTAAAAAGGGAGGAATAGCCGGGCATGGTGGCGCACACTTGTAATCCCAGTACTTTCGGAGGCGGAGACCGGAGGATCCGTGTTCGAGGCCAGCCTCAGCTCTCTCTCCCTGTCTCTCTCTCTCTCTCTCTCTCTCTCTCTCTCTCTCTCTTTCTCTCTCTCCTTAGTGAGGCCCTCCGCAACTTTGTGAGACCCAGTTTCAAAATAAAGTATAAAAAATAGGGCCAGGGGCGTAGCGCGGAGGTAGAACACCCCTGCATTCAATCCCTGGTACCGCAAAAAATAAATAAAAATAAAAATAAAAAGGGAGGAGTAAAATCCTATCTGGCTGTAGATGACATGCTCTCCCATGTAGCAAACCTAAAGATCCACAAAATAAACCTGTTAGAATTAATAAATAAATTTAGTAAAATTGTAGGATACGAAATTGACATTCCAAAATTAGTTGTTTCTATACACCAACAATGAACAGTCCAAAAGGAAATTAAGAAAACAATTCCTCTTGCAGTATCATCCAAAAGAATAAAATGTTTAGAAATAAACTTAAGAGGCAAGAAGCTTGTACACTGAACATTACAGAACATTGCAGAAAGAAATTAAAGAAGACACAAACAAGTGGAAGGACATCATGTGTTCCTGGACTGGAAGACTTCCTATCGTTCAAATATTCATACCACCCAACGCAATCAACAGGGTGCATGGTGGTATGGTGGTAAAGTGGTGAACATGGCTGCCTTTCAAAACAATCTACAGATCCAACTCAATCCCTATCAAAATACCATGGCATATTTTTGCCAAAATAGAAAAAGCAATATTAAATTTGTATTCAATCACCCAGGACTCCAAAGAGTCAAAATAATCTTGAGATGGAAAAACAAAGCTGGAGGCCTCACATTTCCTGATTTCAAAACAAGCACAGTAATGTAAACAGTAGAATACTGATATAAAGATAGTCATGTAGACCAGTGGAAATTAATAGCTGGCCCCCAAATAAATTTACACATATACTGTCAGCTTATCTGCAACAAGAATTCCAGGAATACACAATAGGAAAAGGATGGTATCTTCAACAAATGGTGTTGGGAACATTGGCCGTCCATATGCAAAAGAATGACATAGGACTCTTGTCTTAAAGAGAAACTGGACTGGACCATACACAAAAATCAACTTAAAATGAATGAAAGACTCAAACATAAGACCTGCAACTATTAAACTCCTAGAAGAAAACAGGCAAAAAGCTTCGTGGAATTAGGCTTGGTGATCTTTTTTTTTAAGTATGACACTGTGATAGTTAATCTAATTTGTCAACTTGACGGATCATGACACACCCAAGATCATGTGACTTTGGGTGTGTAACAGCAGATTAAACAGAAAGTCCTGCCCTAAATGTAGGCAGCAGGGTTCTGATAGGTGCAGGACTTAGATAAAAGAAGGAGAAAGCTGCATGGAGGGATGCGCGACTCTTTCTGAAGAAAACGCATCTGCTCTCGTCTGAGATAGTTGGCCTCCAACCCTTCGACCTGAAACTTCACCATCGTTTCTCCGAAGAGCTCTTAGACTGCTCGACCAGCTACTGGTTCCTCTGACTCTCCACGTGCAGTTGGAACTTGGGACTACATTGTAAGCTGATCTGATGAATCCCTTTTTCCATATACTCATTCTGTAAATTCTGTTAGTCTAGTGAACCCTGACCAATACAGACACCAAAAGTATAAAAACTAAAAGCAAAAATGGTCAAATGGGACTATATGTGACTAAACTGCTTCTGTGCAGCAAAGTAAACACCGCAGTGAAAAGGCATTCTGTGGAATGGGAGAAAACACTTGCAAATTGCATAGCTGATGAGGGGTTAATTTCTAGATATAATTCCTAGAACTCAATTGCAACAAAACCAAAAGTTGGGCAAAGAAGCTGGGCACAAATTACACATCTGTAATCCCAGGACTTGGGAGGCTGAGACAGGAAGATAACAGATTCAAGGCTAACGCATGGTAACTTAGCAAGACCCTGCTTCAAAATAAAAATAAAAGGGGTTGGGGGTGTAGCTCAGAGTTAGAACACCCCTGAATTCAATCCCCAGTGAAACACACACACACAGACACACACACACACACACACACACACAAAGGGCTAGAATGAACATTTTTAAGGGCAATAAAATATCACATAATCACTGTGAAGTCTATAAAGAGGTGCTCAAGGGAAATGAAAATCAAAATCACGGTGGGATATCACCTCACACCTGATAAAATGACTACTATCAAAAGTATAGAAAATAATAAGTGTTGGTGAGGATGCAAAGAAACTGCACTATTGACAAGGATGTAAAATGATGTATCATCTATGGACAGTATGGAGCTTCCTCAAAAAATTAAAAATAGAACTATAATGTGATCTAGCCACCTCACTTTTGGGTATTTTATCAAAAAAATTGAGATCAGAATCTTGAACCCATAACTGCATTCCAATGCGCATCGCATTTTTCACAGCCTAAGTGTCCATCAGTGGATGGATAGATAAAGAAAATATGGCATATAGGTACATATGCATTATTATCCAGCCATAAAAAGCAGGAAGGTCTGTCATATGCTGCAACTTAGTTGAACCTCAAGGACATTGTGCCTAGTGGAATAAATCAGTCACAAAAGACAAGCACCACATGATCCCATTCATATGATGTGTGTAGAGCAGTCAAACTCCTGAAGGCAGAGAATAGAAAGGTGGTTGCCAGAGGATGGTTGGAGGGGGAAATGGGGAGTTCCTATTAAATGGGTATAGAGTTTCAGTCATGCAAGCTGAAAAAGTTCTACAAATCCACCGCACAACATTGTACTTAGAGCTAGCAATACTGTATTGTACACTTAAGATTTTGTTCAGAAGGTAAGTCACATGTTATAGGTTTTTACCAGAATAAAAAAACTAAAGTGGGATAAGAAACCAAAAGAAGAACATATCTCACCAGGGGGATGTGGTGGGCCACACCAAATAAGATGATAGAGACAATCACTAGCCTGGGCAAAATACAGATCACTGGCAGTCTTGCTATGAAAAATTTTAGTGCAGTGGTGGGGAAACAATGAAATTAGCATGGGCTTAGGAGGAAAAGAGAAGTAACCTGAAGACAGGGAGGATATTTCTAAAGAGAGGATATTTTCTACAAGGGAAATAGTGCGTTGGTTACAAAGGCACCAAGAGGAATTTTTCTTTTTGTAACAGAGGTGTTGTAAATATGTTTGTGTGCTGATGGGAGTGATCCCAGAGAGGTAGAGGAAAACGACAACTGAAGAGAAAGAGTAGATAATTCAGGAGTAAACTTTGAAGAGATCTGAGCAGGTGGGATCCAGAGCACAGTGGAGAATCTGCATTATGGTGGGAGCAGCTCCATGTCTTCTCTTTATCTAAATGAAATCCAGAGTATACAAAAATAGGTCAGGTGGATTGGTGGGTACAAAGGTGTGAAACAAAAAAAAGCTCTAGTCTGTTTGCATCTACTTTTTTCCTACGTGATAATGTAAGGCAATCGGTTTAAATGAGGTGGGAAGGAGATGCTGATTTGAATATGAACAGCAATAAAACTGTCATCTCAGAGATGAGGAAATGAATTTACTAGGGAAGTGTAATAAGACACTCTGGCAGTATTGAATGCCCACTTAAAACGCATGTTCAGGAGCCAGGCGTAGTAGCGCATGCCTGTTATCCCAGTACTTGGGAGGCTGAGACAGGAGGATCGCTGGTTCAAGGCCAGCCTCAGTAAGTAGTGAGACTCTCATCAACCTTGTGAGACCCTGTTTTAAAATAAAAATTAAAAAATAGGGCTGGGGCTGTGGCTCAGAGGTAGAATGCCCCTGGGTTCAATCCCCAGTACCAATAAATAAATAAATAAATAAATAAATAAATAAATAAATAAATAAAATGCATGTTCAGAAAATCCAGTGAGAGCAGTCATCCGGTCTGCATAACTTTGCTTCAACAACATTTACCCACTGAAGTTTTCTGGGATCGGATGGGTGAAAAGTGACTGAGGTTTTCCTGGTAAGTAGAATAGGAAAGAGTGAGACAAGAAAGTTAAGGGTATCTCCAAGGATATGACTCTAATCACTGTCCAAAAAATGCGACTTGGTGAGAAGAGAAATGAGGACTTCACACTCTGTAGCCTTCCATTCTCACAGCATCTTTACATCTGACCACCTTTTATCTTGAGAAAGGTCCAGCCACAGGCCATGCAAGGAGTGTGTTTAAGGCTAACTGCCTAAGGCAGCTTCGGTCCTCTACTGTCCTCCATGTCCTGTGGCTATAAGCCACAGGTGTGTATGGCCTGAGACACAAACTGAGGTAAGTGCCCATTTTCCCATCAAGACTCCTTCAAGTGCATTCTCCTCTTCACCATGGAACAGGCTAGAAGGGGGCCCGTGGGAAAGCTTCACAGACAGCTAAGATTACCATTCCTCACAGCCCACTTTCTTTCATGAAATAAAAATTCTCCATGTGAATTGAGGGACCAAATTATTATTTACAATGTTGACTAAGTATCAACATGACTGCTTCATAAAAATTAACTCGTAGGAAGAATTCTTCTATGTAAAACATAATGTTAGCTAGTATTTAAGATAGAGTATTGTAAGAGCTGCCCACTCCCAGGATCTGTGACGAAACACAGAAACATAACAAGAGCATGTCTAACAAATCCATAGGCCATCTGTTCCTGTACCTGATCTCCGGAGGTGACTAATCCTGGAGGCCTCTCAAGAATGTTTAACCATCTCCTCCTGCCCCTCTCTTCCTGACCTATCCTCCTCTCTTAATCGAGCATAATAAAAACATATGGTGCTGTACAAAGCTTTTGGCAGCAGAATTCTATCTGAATTATGGTAGGTTTTCCCTTCCTTTTGGAATATACAATTTGGATCCTTTTCTGGCCCCCAGTCTTCTGAGGCTGATCTTAACCCTACCCAGACCAGGAAAGATAAGAGAATATAGTATGTACTTCTTGAGAATATTAAATCCCATATGAATATGTCTAGGAGTTCCTTGTGTCCATCATGATGGCATGTTCTCTGGTTTCCAAAAAATAATATTTATGGGTAAGAGGTATCCGCTCTGGTGGTAATAGGTAATTTTTTCAGGAAACAGAGCTTACCTTTTCAAGCAACTATTGACATTATTGTGTGTGTGTGTGTGTGTGTGTGTGTGTGCGTGCGCACACATGCCCACGAACACAATTTAACCATTTCTTAAAGGATCAGAACACATCAATTACTCTTAGAGATTATTTTAGGTATGTCAGATCATTTGGCTGACATATAGCAACAGGGTGACATATTTACATTGTATCGGGATGCTTGGTGGGAAAAATATAGATACTTTCTGTATTCCCTATAAGAATGGTTAGGTAACACTCACTAGAGGTCTACTTACAGGGAAAATAAAAAACCTTCCTGTGAAAAGAGGTTATCTTAAAAGAAAATAGATATATACACATGCACACACACGTACAAATGTATCCACACATGTGTGTACAGATACACACACACACACACACACACACACACACACACAGTATCGCTAACATCAAGAATAATGCAGAGTAGAAAACTCTATCCCATGTATTGTCCTCTGCCCATCCCTCATAAACTCACCTAAGTCCCAGGGCCAAAGAGTATCACAAAAAGCAATAAAACAACAACAGATGGATGGGTTTGGGCAGCTCTGGCTTCACGGTGATAGCAGAGTCAGCAGTAATAGAAGTTGACATTAGCAGCTTCCACAGTGGGGGACCCGGCTCTGGGAGCCTTTCACCCATGTTAGATATTAACGTTCTCAATGTTAGGCTTCTGCACACACAGCATAGACACTGGTGTGCTTACTGTGATGTTTTGGGTATAAAACTATGGAAGCACAGGTCCCCTCTAAATCAAAGCATCAAAGGTAACAACTCCTCAAACTTTCTCCAAAAACAGAAAAGAAGGAAAGTGGCAGAGACGACTGGTAGCCCAAAGGACTGGTTTATAGACCATACTTATGAGTCCATTCAAAGTCTTTTAGAACTATTTGTAAATCCACTAAGGAAGTATTTCAGATGAATTGAAACTGACAATTATTATGACTCTGATTTGACTGTTGGGCTGATAGGGCATAGAGAACACCATCTTTTATGTCAGTGTGTCTTCATTTGTTAGTCTTCCCTCACAAATACTCATTATTTTGGCATTCAACAGTCTTCCTCCTCTTTGTAATTTACTTTTTCTGTTAGGATTGGTTGGGGTTAGAATTCAGTAAGAGAAAATAAACCCTAAATAAGAGTATGGGAGATTTTCATAGATTGCATAAAGTGCATGAACCTTAACATATAAACATTGTGGTATCCACTTTACCAATTTAGAGCTGTGTGCACATGTGAACCTAGTGTTTAGCTATTTTAGAATATTTATTATATCAAATAACTGAAATTCAAACAAGCAAGTTATAACCACATTTATACGTGTTTCTATTCCATGTTAAGCCATACTTCAAATAAATGAGGTGTGTCTTGCAAAATACAAGGAAGATTTATCATTTTTTCTACCAAAAACCAATTTACTATTTACCTTTGCTTTTGATAGTTTTCTGATGTAATCATTAGTACATTTTGCATTCATAATGCCACTTTTACTTAAGAGTAATATTGAAAAGTTCTAGCTTATTGATCAAAGGATTCAACCTCCAACTTATAAATGTAACAAAAGTATCTGGGCCTGTGCGCAATGAAGGAGACCAAATGGACAAAGAACCAATAGAGAGATGTTTCCTAAACTGGCATTAGTGTCCACTGGCATCACTAGATGGGCTGATTTTAAGTGCTGTTGATGGGCCACATCAATGAGCAGCAGAACTTTAAAGAATTAAGGGGGAAGGTTTTACATTTATCACGGTGACCTAATTTGAACACTTAAGTAGCAATTAAATAACGTTTATTGCTCAAGGTGCATGATGAACTGTAATGTCAGTTATCAGAAATGTTCCCAGCCTGTGCCATTAGCCTTGAGCCATATATGGGGTTCTGGCTTTAAGCCTGCTTATAAATGTGAACACTCATGGATGGCCTAACAGAAAGAACCTAATAGAAAGATGCACATTTAAATTTGTCTCTGCCACTTACTCAAAGGTCTCCCTTAGAGGGACACTAAAGCAGTGTTTCTCAGACTACATCTACATATGTATATATATATATATATATATATATATATATATATATGAATCAGCTAGGGATCTTACTAAAATGTAAATTGTGATTACATGAATCTGAGAAATGGGATCTGAGATGCTGCATTTCTGCTAAGCTCCCATGTATGTCCATGTTGCTGGTCCTTGGGCCAATTTTGAATAGCAAGGCCTTAGAAGATTACTGATAACAGATGTGAAAATCACATGTGTGCAGAGGAAAACACCTTGTAAATTATAAAATATATTTCACTTTACATTGATTGGCAATAGTTGGGGATTTCATTCAAATCCTAAGAAAATTTCCTAGTAGACCAAATTACGTTTCAGATATTCTTCAGGGGAGAGTAGGGGGAGGAGAAGAAGGGATGGAGGAAGGCTTGGCTATTTGGCACTAAGCTATAGTTAGATAAGAGAAATAAGTTCTGGTGTTCTATCGCACAACAAAGTGACTACAGATAAGGGTAGTATATGGTATATTTCAAAAAAGCTAGTACAAAGATGATCTTGAATGTTTGCACCACAAAGAAATGATAAACATTTGAAGAGATAGATATGTTTAAGGTGATTCGAACATTACACAACATATACACATAACAAAAAATTACTTGGTACCCCATAAATATGCGAAATTTATGAGTCAATTTAAAAATAAATAAAAATGTCAAAAATGCAGATATTCTTTAATTTTTCCCTTTTTTCAGCAAAATCAAAACTACACTATCAGTTAGAGAGGCAACACAAGAGGGATATTCATTCTAATTTTCTTGCACTTTTGCCTTGAAAGATTGATTTCCATATCACTGTCCTAACTAAAAAATATGAGGAAAAATCCTGATTTTTCTTAGAAATTTGTACCCAGTGCCAGATTCATCCAATAGATTGTCTCATCCCAATTAAAATAGAAATAGCAAATTACAAACAGGAGAAAGCACACAGTTGGCTCCAGGAACACTGGCAACAACAAAACATGGTTACTGCGAGGCAAGAAATTAAAACTAATAAGGGTTGGGGCATAGCTCAGTGTTAGAGTACTTCCCTAGCATGTGTGAGGCCCTGGGCTCAAGCCCCAGCACCAGCTAAATATATACATATGTGCCGAGATACATACAACAAAATGAGAGTTGGCTAAATGTCTAGTTTCCCTAAGACTGTACTTTTTCGTTGCTGTTGGCATTTTCTAAAGGAAATGGACATAATTCACAGGTATAATCATTAACTTATAAAGCATTTCGGTGTTCCTTGTCCAAAGTATAATCAAGTATTCCCCATTCAAAAAATCATATGTTCTCTTTGAGGTACCAGCCCTGCAACGTTTTGGCCAGTTTTTCATTATTGCACAGTCAGGTTGCTGCACTATGTGTAAAAGATTTCCATCATGTATCAGAAAATGCATAGCAGATCCCCCCATGGGCTAAGCCCTTCCTGACCTTTTAGATTGGGGGCAGAATGACTCCCTGTCACAGACCTAGTTTGCCAACACCTTCCTTGTTGCTATGACAGATCTCTTTTCAATGGATCTGAAGCCACCATGATTATAGCTAGAATTCTGCTTCAAACATGCCAAATGGTTATCAGACTCACCTTTACCTGAATTTTATACTTTGTTTACCTGCTTCTACCTCTGTTCATCCTTTCTCACCTGCTTGTGATGGAAGGAAGCATCATTCATAATCCAAGATGCCATTGTTAAACGAATACACATGAATAAACTTAGTTTGGATCCATCACAGAGAAAGAAATGATAAGACTGCAATTTGAGTAAACATCCATGTGTTCTGGCAGTATCGTTCCTTTGAAAAACAAATTGAAAGTAAAGTTGCTAAAAGAATCCCGCTATTATGTACAATCATAATGCACCGATAAAAAATCTATATGAAAAAAGTAAAAATTACTAACTTAATTCCTCTGCCTAGTCAATACCAACTCATGAAGCCATTTAAATGCAAAACAGCACTGAAAGCCTTGGTTCTGAAAGCATTCAAGATGCAGACACCTGAGAAATATTTAAAGACGCCAGAACTGCAGACACGGTGTGGGCAATATCACAGAGGTGGAGATCACGCTTTCCTCTCATCCTGGGTAATTTGGGTCAGCTGCCCCAAGTAGGTGGCCTCGTAATTAGGCAGCTCTTCACTCTCCAGCTGCTTCACCTAAGAAAACCTGAAGCTTTGAGGATGACTGAGCAGCAGTTCCCCTCCACAGAAACACTTGTGTGGTGCACCAGGCGTGGTTTTAAATGGTGGAGATAATTGCTTAATTCAAGCTGTAGCAACTGGCCAAGTAAACATGTAGCAGCCAGGAAGCTATTAGCATGATTTTAAGGCAATTATTCCATTAGTGTTTAATAGTCTCCAATTAGTCTTCTCTATCAAAGTTTGAATGTCTTTTTTTTCCTCCAAAAATTCTCAGTGTTGAGTAATGCAGAAAGGCACCAAGCCCATTTTTAATCCTGACTTCATAGATATGGATCTACCTAAACTATCAGGAGTATAAATGTGGCTAAATACAGTGTGTGTGTGTGTGTGTGTGTGTGTGTGTGTGTGTGTGGTGTGTCTGTGTGTGTCTCAGAAGTACTGGGAGGAGAATAGGAGATTTGTAGGGGATCCACTTTGAATCTTGTGCTAACAGGGGTTGGGAAAGCAATAGAAATCTGCATGGAAGCTACTGGAAGATCACCAGATTATCAAAATCTCTGACCTCAAGTTTCCCCTTTGTCTGCTAATGCCCAGTTCCAGGTCTCCTCACTTTGGTTAGTACTTGTTGCTGCTGAATCATTCAGACACAAATCCCAAAGCCTTTCCCTCTGAAATTCCTAGGAGATCTTTCCTACTATCCTTTTTAGGGGTCAGTTCGTTGAACTGTGTGTAGGTCATTTGCCTACACTGAGTTTCAGGCTTGTCATCTATACAATGTAGATCATAGTACAGCAATGCCTACTCCACAGGGTTTGGGGAAGGACGTGAGATGGTGTACATACCAGAGCTTTGAAAAGTGCAGTATTACAGAAACATGAGGTAGATTCAGATGTGGTATCATATTGTCCCCCAGAACTAGCTATGCCAACTTAGGCTTTTCACTTCCCTGCATCTCTAGAGACCCCTATTAGAAAGGAGGCATTTCAGTCCTTGCCCTTCTTACCTTCTGCGTGTATAAAAGCACCCGGGTAGACCATGTGAAAGCAATGGTCTAAAAACCAAATAAAAAGGAAGGAAGAAAAGGGGTGGGAATGCCTGTGGGAATGGGAGTGGAATTTTGCCCACATAGCTGGGTACTTTCTATCGTGTCCTTCAAAAGAGCAATCCCCAGGCTCCCCCAGGTAACACAGCAAGTGCACAGTGGAAAAGCTGGGTTGTTCTTTTCCTTGGAGATCTCTGGGCTCTTGGGAACGATCTGTTGAAGGAGAGCAAAAGGAGACAACCCTTTCTGGGGATGGCGCTCACAGGGTGGCCTGTGCCTGTTGTGGCGGCCAGACTTCCCCTGGATTAACAAGACCACTGAGTTGAGTTACTGATCAATTCCAACGCTACTGGTTGTATCATTTGGGGATTTTCAGGAAAACCCTTTCTATCTGTGTTGGGATTGAGGGCTTTTTCTTTTCTTCTTTTCTGGATTATGTTTCCCCTTAGTAGCTGAGAGGGGGCGCTGGATGGAGTAGAGCAAGAGTAGGTAGACCAGAAGGTTGAACTTAACAACGCAGTTCTGCCTCTGGGCGGGAGGTGGACTACCCATCAATAAATTGCCCTCCAGTCGGGTGCTGAAAGGATCAGGTGTGCGCTCCCTCAGCCCATGTGCATAGCCAAATTGGTAACGAAGTATGGCCCTGTTCCCAGTTGTCATTGTTGTAAACTGTCCTGAAACGACCCTCCCTCCTGGATACCTGGGCTAGGGACTGCTGCGCGCGGCCGCCCCAGGAACCTGCCCAGTCCTCTGGTCCAAAACGCGCGCGCCATTCCCAATGTCCCTCCCTTGCTTTGTGCACGCTTCCTTCTTCTAGGCTGTCTGGACACTGGCTCGAGCACCCTTTCCCCACCATTTGCCCATGAATCCCACCCCTCCGCCGCTGCTCACGCGGCTCCCTCTGTCCGGCTTCTGTCCCGAGCAGCAAACGCACGGTCCGCGAAGGTTTGCTTTCCTGACCCGGGCGCCCTACGTGGCTAACACGCACTTGGACCAGACTCCAGACAGTGGCCTCTCGGCCAGGCCCTGAGGGTCCACGCGGATGGATCAGGACACGGCGCCCTCTGCTCCTCGCCCCCTTCATCTTTCCGTCAAGGACAGCGATCACGCCGCCGCCTGTCCCTGAACTTTCATCACTCTTCGGGAAGCGCTTTGTCTTTTTAAAGGAGACTGGGGACGAATATTAATGACTCGAGTAGGTTCTAACCAAGAATCCATCATATCTGCTCAATTCCATGCGGAGGATGGACTTAGAGGTCCACGCGCGGGAGTCCGGCTCCTAGGACTACCAGCTCGCGCTCGCCGTGCACGAACACCCCCAGACTCAGAAATCGCCCTCCGTCCCCCAAATCTGCAGGGAAAGTCCTGGGAGCCGGCGCGAGGCGCCATCCTGGAGCCCAGCTTCCCCCCTGCCCCAGTCCTTGCGCACACAGCCTGCTTCGATAGCCCGGGGGGAAGCAGTCACCTTGACTCCTGGCGCCAGGGTCCCCAGAGGTTTGGGAAATGCCGGGAAGCCCGAGGCCACCAGGCACGCGCTCGCCCGGCCCGAGACCCACCCCTGGAGCCGAGTTTCCCTCCCGCGGGCATCGTGGCAAGTTACCACTTAGTGGCAGATAAAGCAGGGCGGGGCAGGTGGAGCGGGCGCCGAGCGCGGGGCGAGCCGCCCTGCGCGCCTACCTGGGATGGCTAAATTGGTGAGGGGGATGCTGTGGATGCTCTCCGGCAGAGTTGCCATCCAGTCGGCGAATTTCAGCTCGTTTTTCCCCTGAGACGAGGCCATCGTGCCGGTCGGTGTGCTATGAGCTGGTCCCTGCACTCCTCGGGCAGGCTGGCAGGCTGCTGCCGCTAATCCACTGTTTGCTGGAGCCCCGCTAGAGTTTACACTCCGCTCTGCGCCACACCCACAGGATGGCGCAGACACATGCTAATTTTAATAATTATTCAAAACACCCCATGCTCCCTTAGTGCCTCCGCCAGACTCCGCCAGAGCTTTTGTTCCTGACGTCCGCGCTCTGCGCTCTCCTCTCTCCCCTCCCTCCTGGACTCCCTCCGCCAGTCTTATCCCTCCTAGGCAGCTCTGCCTCTCCTCGCCAGTCTGCAGTTTTCTTTGGCTTCTTATTCTTGTTTTTTAACTTGATGCGTCCAGCTGCTTTGTCCGTAGTCTTGCTCTCTGTCCACTGGTGTGTCTTCCTGGTATTGTTGGTATGACAGTCTTGCGGTTGAACCTAAAACCCTAGTCTACTTTGGGATGTTATTTCTCCTGAGGAGCAAACTGACTTTCAGGACTTTCCATTTTTAGCAGAGCCTTCCTCTTTGTAAGTTACAACAGGTTATAGCTGGAGTCCATGGCCCTGCTTATTCAAAATGGTGGTCTTTATTTACCACTTTGCCTAGTTTTTGGAAAAGCTGATAATTTGGTGTTAGGGAAGGACAGTAAATTCTGGGTGGCGTCTACATAACCCCTGGTACCCTGCTCAAAGCACTGCACTGGATCACCTGCAATCTATGCTATTTCTTTTTTTTTTTTTTTTTTTTTTTTTTTTG
>PVJS01008843.1:0-21848 GCA_004027185.1 Glis glis | reverse complement strand
AACCCGGATCCTCCGGTCTCTGCCTCCCAAAGTACTGGGATTACAAGCGTGCGCCTCCACGCCCGGCTGCAATCCATGCTATTTCTACAGAGAAAGATGCCTATGTCCTCTCTTGGTTTCATGGCACTCAGGGCTGGATGCTGGAAGACAACCACCACATCTCCCAGTGACACACTGTAATTATTGCCAGAGCATTTGGTGAAATGTATTTGGCATCATTTGAAGTGATCTATGTGATTGTTTGGATTTTCATTCCTTGGCAGACTAGAGAGATGTGCTTCTCTCAAGAGAAATCATTCAGTGAGCCTCCCAAGAACTGTCTGGTTCCACCTGCTCGCAAATGAGAAAGAGGAGAGAGGGCAAGTCTTACAAATGTGACCAGAACTGCAGCGGCCTGAGGTGGGGATATATGAGATGGACTAAGAGTCTGCTGCACCTTTGCAATCCAGAGAATGGACATGCAACGAAGGTATCTCTGTTCCTTCATCCAGTAGTGTGTCAATTCTTCTTTTCCTAAAGGAAATGCTATTAGGTTGAAGAAATAAAAACCAAGGTAGGAGAGAGCTAGAGAGAGAGAGAGAGAGAGAGAGAGAGAGAGAGAGAGAATACTCTCTGTCAACTGGGAATCACTGTGGGAAAGATGGAGAGAGGAACAATAATGTCTTACACTTCTGATCAAATCTTCCATGCTCCCCATAGAATAAACCCATAGCTTCAAGAGGACATGGCAGGGTTATCTTCAGGAATGAGAATGAAATATACTAGAGCTTTTTATCCCAAGGAAATTTTTAATATTTACGTTATCACAACAGAACCCATATATCCTTTCGATTAAGATGAGAACTTAGCTCACTATAAGATTCTTTGTTGAGAGACCTATAATCATACCCTTCTGGTGAATTTGAGTGCCCTCTGCACATCACTACAGGGCACCAAGCAAATTCAGATCTTAGCGTTAGTTGCTCTGTCTCTGAGGATTTCGGGTGAATCCTCTATTCTCTGTCAGCCCTCGTTTTCTCCATTTTAAGATGATGATAATGACTCAGAGATTTGTAGTGAAACTCCCAGGCAAGTGTATACATGTTTAAGATACCAGGATGTGAGCGTTTATCTCTCTTTGTCTTTTCTAGTCATCCCTATCATTTTATAGTATTCTTTTTCAAGAGGGTGAAATAATTACTAAATCTGGGGAATATTTTTAGTAAGCTATACTTTAAAAACATGCCCTGTTCAAAAAAAAAGAAAGAAAGAAATTTTTTTACAAAATGCCCTGTTCAAGGATGTTGAGCTTGTGTGTCCTGAAAAGTTTACAAAGCATTTTGTTTTCAAGGAAACCACCTTAAATGTTGAAGAAAAATCCCTCTATAAAGAATCATACACTACCTTTTGGTAAAGCACACAAAACATCCCTTCTCCATTTTATCTGCTTTGAATTTCAGGATTTTTAAATGTATTGATTTTTATGCTAACATAAATCATTACCATTCTATGCAGGCAATCCACTGGAAAAGACAAGGCTGAAAGTTGATAGTTCCAAATTTCTTTCCTGGCCTTGTAATCAATATTTGGACAATATTTTATGACCCAATTTCCTCATCTTTCTATCAAGAGCCCTGCTACTATTTAATAAATGACATTAAGAAAGTCACATAGTTTCTCTATGCTTTGGTTTGGCAAGTGTATTAGAGTTCTCCAGTGAAACAGAACCAGTGGTTTATAGAGAGAGAAAGAGATTTAAGAGACTGGCTCACATGATTGTGAGAACTGGTAAGTCCAAAATCTGCAGGGCCAGCCAGCAGGCTGAGAACTCGGGAAGGATTTCTATGGTTTAGTTCAGAGGTAGAATCCTTTCTTCAGAAAACTTCAGTGTTTGCTTTTAAGACCTTCAACTGATTGGATGAGGCCTACCCATATTATAGAAGGTAATCTGCTTCACTCAAAGTCAATGATTGTAAATGTTAATCTCATCTACAAACATCTGCCTAGCAACGTCTATTCTAGTGTTTGGCCAAACAACTAGGCATCATAGGCTAACCAAGTTGACACATAAAATAAACCATCAAACCTACTGGCAAACTAAAGTAGAAGTTGATACCAATCTCCAGATCCATGTTGGACTTTATTATTCTGTAATTCTGTTTCCCTTGTGATTCTTTCTCATGCATACGGCTGTTGGAAATAACAGGAGAGGAACATAAATATGTGACTTGGGTTTTTTAATCCATGCAGACAACTCAAGGTTTAGATCAACATTTTTATCCCCACGATATGAGAAACATCAGTGATTTTTATTTGTGGTTTGATAGTAGCCTACCTCTAAAAATCAAACTCTTTTAAGCATAAATGAAAGGAGGAAACTTGACTTACTGCAGTGGATTCATGCCACCATTGAAACTTGTTCATGTCCATCTTCTGCTATCCATCAAATTAACACTATGCAGAATCTATAAACAGTGCTACTTATCCGGAACATTTTCTTACTTCATATCCTCTTCCACCTATAAAAATACAAGGGCTCTTTGCTTTCATTAGTTCATAATCCTTCCTAGTTTTTGGATATATGTGTTTTATTTCTTAACTAAAATGATTATGAATTATTTTCTGAAAACAAAGATTATTATAGGTAAAAAAAAAAAAGACATTAGAACACATCCCAGTTGAATAATATTTTAGAAGAGGGACTCTGAAACAGTCCAACCAAATTAAGAAATATATATGTATAGAATCAAACAAAGAAAATATGTACTAAAAAGCAAGAAAGAACCTTTGTAGAATTAACTATTAATAATAAAAAGTTTTTTTTACTATTCTCTACAACTTCCATCTAGATATTCCATTCAAATAACTTTACTATATTTTAAGTACATGATGTTCTTATACTTACATGTTTAAGTTTTATACTTCATGATTAAGTACAAAACATTTTGTACTAACAATACGGTAAAGTTCTTTTGGAAAGTAGAGAAAGAGTGATAATCCCCTCTTTACTCCACTATTTTAAGCCTGACAGTTTTTCTGTCTTATCCATCTTCTCCTCCTATATATCTACACCTTCTATGTCAGCCCCAAATGAGCTAATGAAGCCTCATGAGTGTAATCTAATGGTTGGAATAGTCAACTGTAGGATCTCAAGGCCTAGGCTCAGACCTGGGCTTTCCCAGTGAATTATTACATGTCTCTTGGCTTCCTTGTCTCAAATATAAAGAATGATGATGTTCTTCCAGGGATGGGGAAATGGAAGACATCACGAAGCTTAAACAAAGTAAGAAATTTAAAGTTTATGGAGCAAAATGAAAACTCAAAAACACTATACTCCATCGTTGTGATTCTTGTTATCTCCATGCCTTTGCTCATGCACATTATATGTGTCAGGTTTTCATCTGTCAAAATCCTTTTCCTGTTAACCGATTTCACTTTGCAGTCTCCTGTACCATCCCTAAGCAGAGGTAATCTTTCCTTCCTGTGCACATCCATTGCAGTTTGTTTACAGTTATTCTGTAGTGTGTTTCTAACTACCTAGCTAGTTTTTTTGTTTTGTTTTGTTTTGTTTTGCGGTACCGGGGATTGAACCCAGGGGTGTTCTACCTCCGTGCTACACCCCCGGCCCTATTTTTTTTATACTTTATTTTGAAACCGGGTCTCACGTAGTTGTGGAGGACCTCACTAGGTAGAGAAAGAGAGAGAGAGAGAGAGAGAGAGACAGAGAGACAGAGAGAGAGACAGAGCAAGAGAGAGAGAGAGAGACAGAGAGAGAGAGAGAGAGAGAGAGCTGAGGCTGGTCGCGAACCCGGATCCTCCGGTCTCCGCCTCCCAAAGTACTGGGATTACAAGCGTGCACCAGCACGCCCGGCCCAGCCCTATTTTTTTATTCTTTATTTTGAAACCAGGTCTCACTAAGTTGCGGAGGGCCTCACTAAGTAGCTGATGCTGGCCGCGAACCCGGATCCTCTGGTCTCAGCCTCCCAAGTACTGGGATTACAAGTGTGCACCACCACACCCAGCTCCTAGCTAGTCTTAAAGCATTATGTGGGCATAGATGGGGTTATTTGACACTCCATAATGCCTCTCACAGTGCTTAAGACATAATAAGGGTTTAGTCTCATTATTCATTTTACTCACTTATTTTATAAATATTTATTGAGTGTCTATTATGTGCTCTGTCCTAGGAGAGTAGGGCAAGAAATAAGTCCCTGGACTGTTTGCTCCAGGGAGAAAGTATCAAATAATAGCCCAATGCCTGAATAAATAAATGACATGGCTGTATTTCTCATCTCAGTGGCAAAAACCTTTCTTTCACAGGCCTATTTTTAGCACTTCACCGAGTAGCAAATCACCAAAGATTTATACCTTAGTTTTGAAAATACATTTTGAAGAAAAATTGGTTCAGAATTACTTTGCCTCTCTATACTGTTCCCTCTAATCCTTCCCCTCCCTATTTCTATCTTGGTAAAGTCAGTGGGATGTTTGGAAAGAACATTATATGCTCTTCTAGATTTCCAGGGTCCATTACTACAAAATGTTTGGTTTCTTGGAGCAAAGGGATTCATACGATGGGGATAACCTGGGAGGAAAAGAAAGACAGTTTCATGTGTGTGCACAGAATCCGAAACATGCTATAAATCTCTATTCATCACTGCTAAAACCTTATGACCATCGTATACCAGTGCTCATAGCAGCATTATTCACAATTGCCACAAGGTGGAAACAACTCAAATGTCCCTCCACAGATGAATGGGTAAATGAAATGTGTCTATAGAATGTTATTCTGCTTTAACAGGTAATGAAATTCTAACACCTGTTATAACATAGATGAAACTTAAAGGCACTATGCTAATGAAAAGAGCCAGGAACAAAAGGACAAATATTATATGGTGCCACATATATGAGGTATTTGAAATAGTCAAGATTATAGATAAAAATTGGAAGAGTAGTTCTCAGTGGCTGGGACAGAGAAAAATGAGGATTTCTTGTTTAATAGAGTTTCAGTTTTGGATCATTAAAAGGTTCTGAAGATGGATATATAGTGGTAGTGACTGAACAACAGTGTAAATGTACTTAATGCCACTCAACTGTACACATAAAAATGGTGACGATGGTAAATTCTGTTACATATATTTTACCACACTAAAAAATGGCCAGTGATTCACTGAACACAAGGACCATACTTATTTTATCAATTATAAAGTTCCCATGTATTAATAGTGTATCCTCTAGCCAATGACTACCAAGAACATACCTGAAATTGAACAACTTTATCACTTGCAGTGAAGAAGAATGACAATCATGATAATCCAGAACATCTCAGTAAGAAGAATAGAAAGACTTATAGGATTTGGGTTCATATTAGGTGATTTGGGGGATTGCTTAAAGAAGTGGGACTTTGCTCTGATTTGGATACTATCAGAAAGTGAAGACAGGGCAACTCTATAATTTAATATCCTGATAAATCTTATGCAGAGGGAGGAAAGACTAAGCTAAATTGATATTTGGTAAAGACCTGCCTGTCACTTATTAGAGTAGGAGGATCCCAGGTGATATATGTGGCATGGGCGATAATAATGTTTGTCTATTTTCAAATATGATTACGGCGGGCTATGCTTTTTTGATTCATCAAAGTAACAGAATATACCTGTATGATTCTGATGTTTCCAAACATGTTTATGTTCAACAGGTGAATGCCAAGACCCCGCTGAAGTACCACATCTCTTGGATGCTAAGCACCATTTTGCTCTCATCAATAAGTAGAAGGACTCAGCCCAGTCTAATTTACCTAGGGTTCTAAGAGTCCTACTCTGGTGGACTTTATACAGTGCCAGCTGTCATTGGCAACTTTGACATGCACTTTGCATCAGTGATATTTTCACTTACACTTAGGGCAAGGTCAAGTTGACACAATAAAGTAAACTGTGTGACTGTGTGTGCAAGTTCATGGATGTTCTCGCACAAGTATGCCCTGAAAAACCTTTTGTGTATTCTTGACATTCTCAAATAGTCTCACAGCTACACAGAAGCAAAGATAATCCCTGCTGCAGGGTAACTCACTCAATTTCGTTTCTTTCCAGTTTCTTTTTGCAAACCCCAAAGGTAATCATCTATATCTAGAGTTGTTTGACAGGCACAGGTAATGTTGTAGGACACTACTAACACCTTAGAGAAAGAGATTCTGAGAAGAAAAGTCAGTTAATGAGCCCTATGTCTAGTCCTAGAATGCCAAATCAGCCTGTGAAATAATGTGCCAGAAATATGGGCATGGTGTAAGAGTCAGGACAGGTGTCTGGCTGTTTAGGGAGCTTGGAGCAGTGCATCATTTAAGACTACAGCTTTGCCTAATAAAAGTTTATTTTAAGTATTGGGCAGTCATCTTCACTCATTACTAAACCTTTATTTATCTCTATGACACCCTTAATCCTTAAATCTGATTTTTCCTTTTGTTTTCATCATGCAAACAATTTTAAAAAACTGAAGCTATTCCTTTTCATACTTGAGCTCAATGGCGCAAGTGTAACCACACATTACAGAAATGTTATCACATCCCCTTTATTTGAAAAAGTTAATTCCACATTATTTATAGTGCACTGACATTTGTTAATCAACACTGTAATATTTGACCATAGTGCTCCTGTCAAAGAGATTATAACAGTGAGAAGAGGGAAAAGCAAAATGAAATTTATTTAATTTTTCTTCATTCTTCAAAGAAAGTTATATAAAAAGAAATTGATTCCTATTTTCCAAAATATGAGAATAAAAATATATAATAAAATGCCCAGATCCTGTAGTTGCTTTATTGAACACATACATTTAAGGATCATTACAACCAAGTCATAAGTTACAGAAGTTCTGAGTAGCTGTCCACAACTCTAGTGCTGAATACAGATAGATTCATACTTTGCTGTGAGCATGTTTATCATGCCTGCTGTTTTAAGCCTGTGACTATATTCAGTGGTAAATACTAAGCTTTGTGTTGTTTATATCCACAGATGGCCTTTGACTTTATATCTTTTAAAAAGTTTTAACAACAACAACCAAAAATTCAAACACTAAAGTGGAAATAACTGTTAATAAACCTCCACACGTCCATCATTCAGTGTCTGTAATTATCAGTTCATGGACTGAATTATTTAGAAATAAATCATATACATTATAGAATTTAATCTGTAATATTTCAATATATTAAGTTGACAACTAGTCAAGCAACAAGTCAATTCAGACTTATAAAAATATCAATCGTTGGTTAAATGAACTATTTTTCTGAGTTGAAAAATTGATAGCCTAGATACACTATAAATCTGAAGCTTCAAATTCTCTTATTTAACTCAATTTACAGATAAGGGAAAACAGCTACAACTTGTATCACAAGAAATTATAAAAAGTAATATCAAAACTTTATAAGCATAGACCACCTTAAATTCAAAGTAACCATACATTTTGATGTAATTACTCTGGTGTAATTACTTTGGCATACACTATTGAAAAGATAATCAATTTCCCTGTGTCTGTGTGTATCATTGTAATCATTGCTTTTATTCTGAATAAAGTCTTTCTCATTTAACATGATTGAAAGGTCTATTTTTATCAAAATGTTAGTCCTTTTTAAAAAAAACAAGCAAAAGAACAAATGTATACATCTCCAGTAAATAAACCTAAGACCTGGACCTTATTTTTTCTACTACACACCAACCATATGAGTAAATTATTTTATTATGAATAAAAGTAACCATATGCCAAATTATTTTATTATGTGTTACATTTATATAAGACATAATATTTCTTTTTATTTTATATAAAGGCAATTATGTCATTTCATTACTGCATTAAGCTTGAAAATAACATTTGACAAAATACTAAAAATGCATTTGCAGATGTCTGTGTTAAATACATATAAAAACCTTTTCACAGTCATTGAGAAATGACGTATTTCTAAGACAGACATGCATTTTATCTAATAGTTATCTAATATTTGTGCTGAGTGCTAAATGGCTACAATTGGAATTAAAGTATTTTTGAAAGCTATATAAAGAATGTGTAGATAAATTTGCCTTCACATATGCCACAGAAAGTGTTACAAAATTTATGCCATATCAAATAAGAACAAATTATTAGTAGTACAAGATGGCTTAGGACCAGCTTTCCTGGTCACAGCAAAGACAGTTGCCAGCCCAGAAGAGATAAATGCCAAAAATATCATAAATCAAATATTAACTGACAGTAGAGTCCTAAAGGAGACTGCAAATGCCTATATGCCTCATTTTTCTGGATGAGTGATTCTAACTTATAAAGCACAGTGGAAGGGAATAGGACAGATGAGCAAATACAACCAAAGAGATCCTCACCTACACATCCTTGGAAGATAAGAAAATTATGAAGTTTCCTCCCTAAAACATAAGAATGCAGCCTCCAAATTAATAAGGAGAGAGACAAGTAGAATAGTGGAAGGAGATTGGGGGAGGGAGGAAGGGAAGGAAAAAGGAGGCTTGAGGAAGGAAATAGACCAAATAATGTCCAAATAATGTTATGTTCATATATGAAGGTATCATTACCAATCTCACCAGCACTTACGGGGAGGGAAGGGGTTTAGGGGGTGTGGAGGAAAACACACTCAAGAGATGTTGTGTGCATATATGAATGTATCACTTTGAATTTCACTATGATATATAATTACATCGCACCAATACAATAAAATGCTAAAAATAATAAAGCATGACCAATGAAATACAAGTAAATGTGGTGGAAAAATTAAAAAAGAGGAATAAATTTATTTTTTTAAATAGAGGGTTAATTTTAGCAATGTTATCTTAGAAGTGGAGTAACATAAAAATGGAGAAAAGAGACAAATCCATTAAGTTTTGGCAACCTGGGAAAAAAATTAATGAGTTTGACCAAAACCCCACATAGTCCGGGCAGTGAAAAATGGTACATTTCTTAAAGTGTAAAATGCTGATTTGCAGACAAAGACTCACAAGTATAATCTTGATTTTGCATAGAAATTTTAAAAAAATAAATAAACTTATGGTTAAGTGATGTGGCCTTTTGCAGCCTAAGCACCAGAAGAAGAATGTCCCAGTCTATACCGGCTAATAACAAGGAGGCTTAAAATAATTTATAGCAAGAAAATCACAACCTAGTATTATCATATACTTTGTGTAATTAGAAAACTTGGATTCTTCAAACATGACCATTATTGGCATAATTTTCCACGATGCTATTATTCATTTTACCTCATCGTTAACTTTGATTAGTAAGATTGAAACAAGAATACCTCTACTATTATGCTTATTCATGCCTTTTTTTGCTTTCTTTCACAAGCACTGAAAAATCTGAGATGCAGCTCTTAGGGAAGAGACAACAGGGTTTGGTAAATTTGATGTTAGAAAAGAATGGGTTTGAATTGACTGTGGTTCATTACAATGGCTATAAAGAGGATTGGGAGACCTTCACCTAGTCAAAAGCACTTTAAAATGAATTATACTAAACAGCTGCTGGAAATACTAACAAGGCAATGTAAAGGAACTGCATTTGCACATGCTGTGTCCAATGAGATGATCTGATGATAGGCTATTTTTAGTTAACAGTTCCAGGAGAAATTAAAATACTATAAGCCATGTCAAAATTATGTGGACAGATTTTATTTAAAGTAGATATTGGCAGGTAAGGTGATGCAATGGGTAAAGACTGAGAAAAGATAATTTTAAGTATCTATCACTGACTAATAAGAATTAAACATTTTTAAATTAGCTTATAAACAAGACTGTATAATCCATGCTGCAAGCAATGAACTGGAAAAGGAAGCCAATGGGAGAGTGAAAAAGAGAGAGAGACAGAGAGAGAAAAGAGAGGAGGCGGGGGGAATGCGATAAAGGGCGAGATGCAAAGAGTATGAAATAAACCATGATTTTTTTTGACCAATCTATACAACAACCCAAAATAGAAATTTGGAAAATATTCAGTTAATACAATTACAAAATAAGTGACTGTTTAATTTGGATCAAGATACAAAATTTGGCACCTCCAGACTCTTGTTTATTTGACAACATTAATTAGCTTACTGTCTTCATTTTCCAATTATTGACAGTGTCTAAAGCTACCCCTTATCAGAATACCCAATGAAAATAGGGTGATTCATTCCATTATTTTGATATTTTGCCTACGTCAGTAAAGCCTGAGTTTTTCTCTTTTTCATTTAGAGAGTTTGACAGTATATACCATTTCAACAGAAATCAAATCTAAGTTGTAAACTTTCATTTTACCTGGAACATATGGTAGACCAAAAGAGGGTGGAAAATAACATTAAAATAATTTTAGGCTGGCAGCTGAGAGGGGAAGCCAGAAAGGGGCAAGTTCCTGTGCAAGTGTTGCTTTGCAGCGTAATTCAGGCCTCCAAGGAGCTGTGTTTGTAACTCTCTATAAGGTGGGTTTCCAGAAGCTGCCAATTTTTCTAGAACTCCTCAAATTGAGGCTGTTCCAACCAGCTCTGTAGTTGGTGGATGTTAAGTCAAATCTTGTATTTAAGAAGTTTGAGCCAGGTGTGATGCCACATTCCTGTAATCCCAGTACTTGGGAGGCTGAGACAGGTAGATCACAGGTTCGAGGCTAAGCCTCAGCAGTTTAGCAAGGCCCTCAGCAACTTAGTGAGATTCTGTTTCAAAATAAATGTTTAAAAAAGGGCTAGGGGTTCAATCCCCATCATCAAAGGGAGGGAGGGAGGGAAGAAGTTTGAGAAGCTTGAAGAGAAAAGGGAAGAAAATCAGTGGAATTTCTGCCTTTGAGGTGAAGGATGGCCCTGGGGGTGAAGAAGAATGGAAAAGGATCAGGGCTCCCTCACTCGGGTGAGAAGGCTGGCTGCAGGACCACTATGGCTGACTCAGACTTTCTAGCTTAGATAACTGGTAAAATGAATCCTCACTCATCTTTCTTTCAAGGCATATTGAAGGTCTCTGGCAACACAGATGTTCTATGAAATTACAAAATCTTCTGCTTCAGCCAGGAGAAACTAAACTGTGAAGGACTCCCTTTAGTGATTTTTGGAAATCAGTATGAGATATGCAGATATAAATCCATATATTTCATTGTCAGAACTTAGAATGAATCTATGCATTGGTAAATCGTGTTACAGATTTCTTTGTAAATGGTATGACCAATTCTGTTTTTCGTAAGCTCTGGGTGAATAGAACTTCATGCTGTACTACTATTTTGCTGATTTGCATACAACTGTGCATTTACAAAGTTAATGTGCTAATTGTGGTTTGGGATAAATATGAGTTTCAGAATGAAACTAGGAACAGTAAAATCTAAAATCTATGGGAATAAAAGCTCTCATTCTGCCTAGAAAGTATATTTAGGAATTATTCTGCTGAAGGCTCAATGAAAACTAGGGAAGAAACAGAACACCAGTAGTTGATTAGTAATTAATGCCATGAACTTGATGACCATAATCTATTTCTCATTAATAATTCTTAAAATCCTGCACTGGGATTAAAAAAAAAGAACCCACAAAACTTTCCAATCTTGCATTTCATGTCATCAGAAACAATATTTTCTTTATTAATCAAAATAAAAGAAATATGATCAGAGAGAACTTGGGGAGGAAATCTATAGCTGAACACAAACCTATTTTTAAAATTAAAATGGTTTTAATGAGTCTTCTTGGATAATCAGTGTATTAGGGTCATAAAATGTTGTTGTTAAAATAACTGAACATATAAAGTTTGCTTCGATATGCATAGTCTTCAAAGTATAATCTTATTAATTTAATTAAATTTTATAAGCTCTCAGTTCTTTGTTAAAATTGTCCTTTCTCATTTAAGTTTGGTTTGTATTCATTTGTCTTTTTCCTTGTTTTTTCTAATTCTAATGTTACTTCTTCTAATTTGATAATAATAATGATTTTAGAAAAATGTTTAATAGAAAATTAAAATAGCTCTTCCAGGAAAAAGAAATTTAAGTACTTTAAAAATAGTATCAGAAAATCCACTTTCCTCTGATATAATAATTAAAATAGAAATTAATCATCTATATTTTACTCAGTGACACAGACTCACTGATATCTAAAAAATTACTAACAAAACGGAAACCAGGTCCCAATATAATATTGAGCAATAATTACTGATCCTCAGTATACAATGTTGGGACTGGGATAACCAACACATTCTGTATATGATTCTGTTATATCTTCACATAGGAATTAAGGTACATTAACCAATTGGTGCCCACAGCCTCATGCCAAGCTTAAACTTTCAGTTGAGTCATCAGAGAAATGCAAAGTATTAAACATGTATTCATTCAAATTTACTTACCATGTGGCTCACTGTAGCCATATTTCATGTGATTTTTTTAAACCAATGTACTAAATGTCCCCGTTTTAGTCAGTTCATGGTGCTAGGAAGCAGAGAGAGGAGGCGGCCAGGTAGGGATACATCCTTGGCCCTGCCCCCAGAGATACACCCACTCCAGTCTTGTCTGGCCTCTGAACCTGGATACATTTCCTAACATGTGACCTCTTGGGGACATTTAAAATACAAAACATAATAATCTCTAAGCCTGCCCTCTGCAGGGATACAAAACCATAGTTTTGTATCATAATTTTGTATCTCTTCTTATATGTGTTTCCAATCATTTGCTTTTCCTTTTCTTATGCTCACAATACTGTGATATTAGGGGTGAGTATGCAGGAGTCTTGGCACAGCACTGAGATTGCCAGTCAGACTTTTGCCCATAATTTTAAGTCATGAATTTGGTTCATGAACCTGAAATTAATTTATAGGTAGAATTTATTCTTCTTCACATTTGATTCTTCTTTTCAATCCAGATATCTTTAGGTTTAATATTCTTCCTCTATATTTAAACTTCAAGGACAAGGTCTGTGTGTATTGTGTTTACTAATGTATTTTAAATTAATGTTTTCCCCGCAGTGCCTCTCCTTTTTTTTCTAACTAGAATACATTATGAATCTTTTATACGATGCAATAAGTCAGACTGCTAAGGTCATTTCTATGATTGGTCAACATATTAGACAATAGCATAACTAATCTTATCCTAAGCCCCCATTAAGTTATTTATAAACAAGTCTCTCCCAGGAGGTGGAAAAGCTCTGTGGAAACTTTGTCCCTCTGTGTTTTGAGGAAGAGGACGCGGTGCGTGAACAGACAGTAACAGCAGGAAGTGGCCAGTGGGAGAGTGTGGTAGCTCTCCAGCTTTCTACACATCTGAACTTCTATTACATTATTTGGGTTCCTTATCACTAGCACCAGACCTCAGATTGGAACACAATAATACATTCAGATTCTACCACTACTACTACTACTACTACTACTACTACTACTACAACACACACACACACACACACACACACACACACACACACATATTGTAGTATTTCTTATTTCCTTTTGAGAATTATTTTTCCCTTTAAATTGCCATTGTTCATTTTAACTCAATTTTGGATATATAGTACCTTCAGTGTGGCTTATATTCTATGTTACCCAATTCCTCCCATTCAACCTCCAAAGTGTTGTATTTTTATATCTTATTTTGACTTCTGATGCTTTATACCATATCCCCTCCACTCAGTGTCCCAAGGACCTCAAAAACTATAGAGGTCATTGAAGTTGGATAGATGGGAGAGAAAAGGGGACGAAGATCTGGGCATTTTAAAAATAATAGTGTTAAGTCCATTAAAAGAAGTATGCTCTTACACAAACATCATTCCTTTCTGATGAATAACCTCTTCAAAGACTGGGTGTGGAGGTTTGGAAGGGGCTCTGGGCTGCTAATTAATGTCAGAGTATAAAAAGCAGAGTTAAATATGATTGAGATCACATTTCCACGATTGAAACATTATTATTTTATGTAGAGTGCATTCATCTCTGGCAAAAGTGCAGTCTAAAGGGTGTTCAAAGTGTAACAAATGGGCTCAAAAATGGTAAGTGTTGTTTCTCTATAGCACTCATCCAGAAGTTCAAATGGATAGTTCTTTTTGAAGCTTATTTGAAGATGGTAAGACCATATCATTTATAATTCTCTCTCTCTCTCTCTCTCTCTCTCTCTCTCTCTCTCCTTTCTCAGTGCATGCACACACTGTATGTAAAATTTTACACATTGAGATTCACTACTAAACTATTGATATTTAAAAGGACACAAATATTGAATTAAATTTGGCCAACCTAAATCAGTTTTCAGATGGAAAATTTTCTAATAATCCTGTATTATATTCCTCTCAATGATTTTTCTTTTCTTCTTGTGTAAATGTGCTTTTATTGGTGCATTATAGTTTCACATCACAATGAAAATCAAACTGATAGTAACATACATGCACACAGCACTTGGTGCCCTGCCCCGCCTCCCCATTTCCCCCCTCCCAATACAGAGTACTGAGATTGACGTTGGTATGTTTTCATATGTACTCATGGTCGATGGTAGTAATTCCATTAATGAACTTCATTCTTCCCCTTCCCCTTCCCTTTCCCTTAGACCACTTCCCTGGCTCCACTGAGACTTCTCCATTATCTAGTGTCCCTCTTGTATCCTGATTACTCCCTAGCTTGTGCATATTAGAGAAAACATATGACCCTTCTCTTTCTGTGATTGGCTGATATCGCTTAACATAATGTTCTCCAGGTCCTTCCATTTTCTTGCAAATGATATAATTTTGTCCTTCTTTATTGCTGAGTAGAATTTCATTGTGTGTATTGCCCATCGTTTTATAATCCATTCATCTGTTGATGGACATCTCGATTGGTTCCATAATTTGGCTATTGTGAATTATGCTGCTATGAACATGGATATGCATATATTACTGTAGTTCTCTGGTTTCAATCCTTTTGGAATGATACCCAGGGGTGGTATAGCCAGATCATATGGTGGATCCATTCCCACTTTTCTAAGGAATCTCCACACTGATCTCCATAGTGGTTGAACTAGTTTGCAACAGTGTAGAAGACTTCCTATTACCCCACATCCTCACCAACATTTATTTTTGTTTGACTTCTTGGTGATTGCCAAAGAGAAAGCCTATGGAATGGGAGAAGATCTTTGCAAGCTATCCCTCTGACAGAGAACTAATATCTAGAATATACAAAGAACTTAAAAGACTTTACACTAAAAATAACCCAATCAAGAAATGGGCAACCGAATTGAATAGACACTTCATGAAAGAAGAGATACAAATGGCCAATAGATACATGAAAAAATGTTCAGCACCATTAGCAATCAGGTAAATGCAAATCAAAACTACTCTGAGATTCCATCTACTCTGAGATTGCCCAATCCGAAAGGCAATCATCAAGAAGTCAAACAATAGCCGGGCGTGGTGGCGCACACCTGTAATCCCAGTACCTGGGAGGCTGAGACAGGAGGATCGCAGGTTCGAGGAGTGCCTCAGCAACTAAGTGAGGCTCTCAGCAACTTAGTGAGACCCTGTTTCAAAATAAAAAATAAAATAGGGCTGGGGATATAGATCAAAGGTAGAATGTCGCTGGGTTCAATCCTCAGCACCAAAAAAAAAAAAGAAGTCAAACAACAATAAATGTTGGTGAGGATGTGGGGAAAAAGGAACTCAATGATTTTTCTATTTAAAAAAATATCAAAACCAATATGAATGACATTTGGATTTTGATTGCTTTGTATTAATAAGAAAATTTGATTTATTGTCTTATGAAGTGATTTTGCAGGGAAGACAGTTTGTCTTTCTACGCCATGATGTTCCCTGAAGAAGAAGCAGCATCCATCAGGTTTGAGATAAGCCTCAAGCCTCCCTTACAACTGCTCATATACATTTCTTCTGGGGTTATTACTCTTTAATTTTGTGCCCATGTATTGGGGGAGTTGAATAACCAATCATCATCCAAAATATCAGAAAAACAAAAGGACAGGAGGTACTTCAACCAAGATATTTTAGTAAAGGGAAATGGTTAAACATGTGTTGGAGAACTGAGAAAAATCTAAAAATGTACACTATGGTAATTCTTGCAAGTGCCTGCTATCATCTCCAGGGCTGGGGAGTGGAGACAATAATTTAAGCCCAAGTGTTTGAAGAAGTGGCTCTGAAGAGTGGAGACTCGGCCTCTGAAGAGCGGGTACTGCGTGGCTTGTGAGGGTAACTAAGGGTGATGAGACTCAGTCTGGAAATGTGGCCATTCTGGGAATGTGGAAATCAGCTGAGATCTGCATCCTCTGCTGCCGCCAGTGAGAAGTGCTGGGGCAGTGCCGATAGGACCATCAAGCTAAACAGGATGAAGTCCCTTTCTCCTTTACTACTTCCCAGTGTCCTTGAGTCCCTATTGGTATAACCTAGTAGGGAACAGCTAGTAAAATAAAAATATGGGCTACAGGGTTCCATTATCTGAAATCAGAGACACAGAAGAGTAGATTTGTCACCAAGGAAAAGCAGTATGTGTGGTGGAAAGAATAATCGTGTCCCCAAAGGTACCCATATCCAAATCCTCAAAAGCTGTGAATATATTACCTTATATTGCAGGTGTAAGTAACTTAAGAATCTTGGCATGGAAAATTTTTCTGAGTCATCTAGATGGTCCTTATAGAAGGGAGACAGGAGAGTCAGAGTCAAAGGAGACCTGAAGATAGAGGCAGAAGGGAGAGGGAGAGAGGGAGGAAAGAAAGAGGAACATAGGGAGGCTGATCATTTAAAAATGCTGTACTCCTGCTGGGCGTGGTGGCGCACGCTTATAATCCCAGTACTTTGGGAGGCCGAGAAGGCGGAGACCGGAGGATCCGGGTTCGCGGCCAGCCTTAGCGAGCTCGTGCTCTCTCTCTCTCTTTCTCTCTCTCTCTCCCCCTGTCTCTGTCTCTGTCTCTGTATCTCTCTCTCTCTACCTAGTGAGGCCCTCCACAACTTTGTGAGACCCGGTTTCAAAATAAAGTATAAAAAATAGGGCCGGGGGTGTAGCGCGGAGGTAGAACGCCCCTGGGTTCAATCCCCGGTACCGCAAAAAAAAAAAAAAATGCTGTACTCCTGGTGTTGAAGATGGAGGAAGGGATTACACTCCTATAATCCCAGTATTTGGGGGGCTGAGACAGGAGGATTGCAGATTTAAGGCCAGTTTTAGTCAAACTCTGTTTCAAGAAAAAAAATATATCAAAAGGGCCAATGAGGCTGTAGTTCAGAGGCAGAATGCCCTGGGTTCAGTCCCCAGAACCACAGAAAGAGGAAGGAGGAGGAGGAGGAGGAGGAGGAGGAAGACTGAACCATAAGACAAGGCCTGCTGTCAGCCTCTAGATGATAAAAAAAGGAAAGTAAATCAATTGCTTCCTAGAGCCTACAGAAAGAATGCTGCTTTGCCAATACCTTAGTTTTAGTCCCATAAGACCCATTTTGGATTTCTGACCAACTCCTCTTGTTGTTTGAGCCACTAAGAGTTTGTGGCAATTTGTTATAGAAACAATAGGAAACTAATGCAGCATAGCATTGAACTGGAACATTTTGAAGGTAGAGAAGTAAATAACACCCCTTTCAAAAAAGCCAAGGAAATATATGGAACAGAGATATCACAGAAGAAAATACATATGTGATCAACAAACACATGGAAATGTGTTTATCATTCTTGGTCATCAGAGGAATGTAAATTAAAGCCAAAATGAGATACCAGTATGCACCTAGTAGAATGGCTATAATCCAAAAGAATGGCGATATGATATGGAATCTTAGCATGGATGTGAAATCATTGAAACTCTAGCGTCTTCCTGATAAATGTGTAAAATGATACAACCTCTTCATAAAACTGTTTGGCAGCTTCCAAAAAAATTGAACATATGCTTTACCAATTACTTAAAGGTATATTCCCAAAATAATTAAGTATATAACCACAAAGAAAATTATACAATATGTTTGTAACAACTGTCCTTAGTGTTGGTTATGGTTTGAATTGTGTTCCCTCAAAAAAGATAAGTTGAAATCATAACCCCTGGTACCTCAGACTGTGATCTGACCTGGACATAAGGTCGTTACAAAGGTAATCAAGTCAAAATTAGGTCACTAGGATAGGTTCTAAAAGAGTAGGATAATATTATCCTGTTTTCACAGAAAGGAGAAAATGAGTCTGGGAAAGTTCCTTGAGATTTGTTTAAATTATAGGTTAAGAAATTTACTTTTACTTAAAGAATTAGTCACTAATCACTGGAAGATTCTCCTTATATCTTATTTCTGTGACTTGGGAGTGATAGTACACAGCTGAAGGATTGGACGTCAAGCACAGATTTCTGAGTAGTCAAGTTTTCATTCCTTTAAAAATGTGCTTGCTTTACTGACAGTTTTTCCAATGCTTTTGTTATTCATCACAGCTTTAACTCAAGACAATTTAGAAAATAAAAATAAACACTTTCCACTCTAATCTCCAAAGACAGGCAGAATGGAGCATAGAGTAAATTGTACAGACACCATGCTTTGTCCATGAAGTGCTCAATACACACCACCAACGAATACCTCCTTTTATGTTCCTCTTTCTCTATGAATTTTGAGTTCAATGGATTTTTAATTAAAAAGTTAATTGATAATAAGATGGGAAATTGTACATATTAATGGGGTATCATATAATGTTTTAATAATTGTATATATTGTGTAATGTTCAAATTGGCTAAACACATCTATCACCTCATTTATCATGATGATTCGAATTTATGATTCAAATTCTTTCTTCTAGATTTTGGAAATATACAGTACATTTCATTACCTATAGTCACTCTACTGTGTAATAGCACAGTAAACTTGCTGCTCCTATCTAACTATAACTTAGCACCCATTGGTCAACCTTTCCCCTAACCCTTCCTCCCACTTACTCTCCTCAGCCTTTGGTAATCACTATTCTATTCTCAAATTTCTGTTAGATGAACTTTTTTAGATTCCGCTTATGAGTAAGATCACACAGTCTTTCTGTGCCTCAATTATTTTACTTAACATGATGATCTCCAGTTCCATCCCTCTTGCCGCAAATGATAATATTTTTTTCTTTTTATGGCCAAGTAGTACCCCACTGTATATATGTACCACATTTTATTATCCACTCATTAATTGATGGACACAGGTTGGATTCTTTGTGCATGTGTGTGCGTCCGCACACATGTGATATTGAAGATTGACCCCAGGGGTGTTCTACCTCTGAGTTACACCCACACCCCTATTTTATTTTGAAAACAAGGTCTTGCTAAATTACTACACGCTGCTGGCCTCAAACCTGTGGTCCTCCTATCTCAGTCTCTCAAGTACTCAAGTACTTGGATTATAGACATACAGGCTTCTTAACTTTTTTTTTAAAGAGGGTCTCAGTATGTTGCCCAGGCTAGTAGGCTAGTATGTAATTCATGGGCTTGTGTGATCCTTCTCTCTCAGCCTCACATGTAGCTGAGACTGCAGGCACGAGGCTCTTAGGTTGGGCTCTCTATGTAGAGAGTTCTGCTTCCTAAACTGCTTCTTGAAGTTGAGAAAACACAGGCATTCCCATAACCCTTTAGTTAGGCAGCTTGTGCAAGCCAATTCTTGGAAGAACTCTAGAATTTAGTCAATTCTTAAAGATAAAAGGAGGGAAAGGGATATGATGTCTTTTAAATTTGAAAAAAAAAAGTACCTGTAGGAAGTGGGGGAAAGAGAAGGTTAAAAAATATATTGAATACATATAATTGAAGAAGTGATCGATTTGGCAGTTGTCTGTTTCTTTTAAAGAATGTGACACCAAGCCAGGCGTGATGGCACACACCTGTAATCCCAGTACCCCGGAGACTGAGACAGGAGGATCACAGGTTCTAGGTCAGCCTCAGCAATGTAGCAAGAGTCTCAGCGAACTAGGGAGACCCTGTTTCAAAACACATAAAAAGGGTGGGGGTGCTGGGGGTATAGTTTGGAGGTAGAATGCCCTTGGGTTCAATCCTCAGTACCACGAAAAAAAGATGACACTTTCTGTGGTGAGTCCTATGTATTTTTCAAACAAGAATGAGAAATCAAAACAGGTCACTCTAGATCACACCTTACCTTGACAAAGAAAATAAGCCTGGCCTGGTACTTGGCTAAGACAGGAGAATTGCAGGTTCAAAGCCAGTCTCAACAATTTAGTGAAACTCTCAACAATTTAGCAAGACCATTTCAAAATAAAAATAAAATAGGGCTGGGGGTGTAGCTGGGAGGTAGAATGTCCCTGAGTTCAATTCCTAACACCACAAAAAAAAAACAATCTTGCTTCATTTCCTCTCTCCCTCTTCATCATGTTCCCCCACCACTGAAACTCCTGAGTGAAGCTCTTGCTGAATATGGTGCCAATTTTTGCAGTGTGGTATGGACCATTTGAGATCTAAGAGAGAATGGGCTTTACCATATTCACTTAGGCATCCCTTAGTATTTTAAATTAGTTTTATAATTATCAATATAAATATTATATTCACAGAGCAACAACAGGGGATTTCACCCTATGGAGTTAATTAAATACTTATAAATTAGCACAGCTAGTCGGCCAAGGCTGAATAACCTAGTGACTTCAATGTGTGCTTTAATTGTGAATGGAATGAGTTTGAATTCCTTTGAGTTTTATTTTTATTGTAAATTTCCCCATCTCCTTTTTTCTTGATATCCAATGGCTAACTGTAATTTTTCATTTAATTATTTTTATCATGTCAATCTATTGCAGATCTAATGCAAATATTTAATGTATGGTTTCAAGAAGAAAAAACATTAAATCTAATTTTCAGGATAAAAAACTTACTGCATTTTTTAATGGACAAAGGACTGCACCTCTTTGGTACTTTATGGTACTTTATTGTGCAGTATGCTTTTCTCTGAATACTCAACATGTCTCCGCAGCTTCTGGAAACAAGAGCAGACTCCACAGTAGCAATCCTTTATAAAGAAATTTTTATTGACTATTATTCAATCAAGATGAGCATTCCCAGCATGTTAAATTATAATAATTCTTGCTGTATACACAGTTGGATGGTGCTATAAGAAGCAAATTTTTTTACTTATCTAATTAATCAACCCTTCTTCCTCTATGGGGTTTCAACTCAGGATAGCTTGCCCATTGATAAAAGTAGGCATCCTTTACTTTATGGTAAAGTTGCAGGTAGAGTCATAAAATTGTGGAATTAATCTTTTCTACAAATACAGCACAGTTATGTAAATGCTGTTCTCTAACAAATTTCTGATATAATATCAAAGCAGTATTCATACAAGGGAGAAAACCTCACACTGGGCTAAGTAAAAAATTATTGATAGTAAAGGATTTGTGTTGTCAAAGAAAAAGAAAAGCAACACCTTTGCTTTATAATCAGGAAGCTGGAATCCTTCTCCAGCAGGTCCAACTTTTCTGAGTGGAAGGTCTTTCTTAACTCCATTTATACAAAATAGGATATCCTTTATATATCTAGATCTCCAGGGTGTACCCCAGATAAAGAGGACAGTGATAAGAGTTGGGGAGTCTGACATGGCTTCAAACCTGAATCCACGACTTAGATAAATTATTTAGCTCTGTCTCAGTCTGTTGGGGATGCTATAACAAAATTCCATAGACAGGGTGGCTTATATATGATAAAAATGTACTTTCACACGTCTAGAGGCAGGGAATTCCAAGATCATGGCACTGGCAGACATGGTGCCGGGTGAAGACCCACTTTCTGGTTCATACATGGAGCCTCCTTAGTAGATCCATACACAGCAGAGGGAAGAAGGAACTCTCTGGGGTCTCTTTCTTAAGGGCAGTAGTCCTATTCATAAGACCTTCCCTTCTTACCTAATCAGCCCCCCAAAACCCCACTTCCTAATAACATCATATTGGGAATTAGGTTTCAACACGTGAATTTGGGGAGGACACAAATATTCATACCATAGCAGATTCCTGAACCTCAATTTCCCAAATCTATAA
>PVJS01008842.1:0-52031 GCA_004027185.1 Glis glis | reverse complement strand
CAAAAAAAAAAAAAAAAAAAGAAACAGGGTCTCACTAAGTTGCGGAGGGCCTCACTAAGTAGTTGAGGCTATTAAAGACTATTTTCTAGGAAGGATTTATTTGGGATGTCAGATGTAAATGCTTATCAATAGCATTTGAAAGCTTTATTTTATAGTTGATCTAAAGCAAAAAGCAGAAAGCCCCACAAGTTGGAGGTGTAGCTATGGCTTAAATCTACTATATATATATATTTTTTAAACTTTGTTAATTTGAAGTATCTTATAATTCATACACAACTCTTGTACCTTTTTTATTATGTATGATTAATCATTCTGTGTGTGTGTGTGTGTGCACGCATGCGTGTGTGTGTGTGTGTGTGTGTGTGTGTGTGTGTTACTGTTCTGTTACTGGGAATTGAACCCAGGGGTGTTCTACATCTGAGCTACCGTCCCCCAGCCCTTTTTATTTTTTGAAACAGGGGCTTGCTTAGTTGCTGAGGCTGGCCTCAAACCTGCGATCCTCCTGTCTCAGCCTCCCAAGTACTGATATTACAGGTGTGCTCCACTGTGCCTGGCTCTAGTCCTACTATTTATTTTGTGGTACTGGGGATTGAGCCCAGGGGCATTCTACCTCTGGGCTACACCTCCAGGCCTATTTTTTATTCTTTATTTTGAAACAAGGTCTCACTAAGTTGCGGAGGGCCTCACTAAGTAGCTGAGTCTGGCCGCGAACCCGAATCCTCCAGTCTCAGCCTCCCAAGTACTGGGATTACAAGCGTGTGCCACCATGCCTGGCTTAGTCCTACTATTTAAATTAGAGCCCTCGTGACCTGAAACTGTAAGCTTCAGTCAGTTTTATAATTAACCTTTTTTTTCTCCTATCCTCATTCCCTTCAGGTCTATCAATCTCCAAAATCCATGAACGTGTGAGACACTTCTTAAGGGTAGCATTGAACTTCTCTGGGTTTAATTCCCTTTGTCATGCACCGTGCAGGATCTTATTTTCACTACTTTGCTTTGCCATGTCCTAACAGTGGCATTAACTGGGACGTCCTTTGGTTGGGAGCCACCTCTCCCTCTGTATGCACTGTGCTTCAGCCTACTTCCTTTTGCTTGCTTTCCAGATAGGAGCTTCTTTTAGTGATAGTATTTCTTTCTGTGCTTGCTTATCAAATTTCTGTTCTCCAAACCCTGTTGCCTCTCACTATTACTTTCATGGTAAATGTCTTCTTTGGATTGCCTTTATAGCAATTTAATAATACACATAGAACCTGAGTTACTGAAATAAAGCATTCCTTTTGTGAACCTCAGGTGATATTCTGTACCTCAGTTTCTATCAAGTCAAACTGATTTTTCTCTCCAAGTAGTGTGTGTTTTTAAGGTTTCAGTACATGATATTGTTTTGCAATGTAGAAGTAATATGTGGCATTGCTAGGGTTTGTCACTTATAAAAATACTAGAGATAGGAATCTTGAAAATATGCATGCAGTACACATGGGTAACTTTACATACTGCCATAGTTTCATTGTTTTAAAAAATGCCATTTGTTTATAACAGTTAATCAGTCAAAGAAGCTACATTTCTAACAGTGCTAGAAGAAAAGAATAGATCCTGAGCATTATAATCCATCCCCCTTCTTTCCCTGACAATTCTATTAATTGGGACTCCTCTGGAGATCATTCTTTGGAAAACAACTCCTCCTTCTTCCCTCCTCTACCCAAGAGGTCAGTGTACAGGTACTTGGCATGTGCTTTATCTTGGTTAGAATTATTATGCCTTCACCCTTTAATTATTCCTCGTTATACTTCTGTAGTTTCAAAAACTACCCACCATAATTAAAATTCAGGAAGAACACTGGAACCAGTGTAGCTGTCAGTTATATTAACTACAATTTGCTGAATGATCATATGACTGGGGAGAATAGCAACGAGTAATTGGGTTGTTAAATGGTCATTTTTAATAACTAAATTGTTTTCCGCATTTATGTAGTTGCTAACAGTTTTTTGAATATTTTTCTAGATAATCAGTATAATAAATATATTTTGGTTATTAAGTAAAAATAAGTGGTGCTAATTGAAAAATTTAAGTTATTCTCCATAAAATATTGTTCTCTAATTTCCTTAGTCATTTTACAAAATATATTCCCCCCTCCCCATTAAGAAGCAGATAGAAGCTGGGGATGTGGCTCAGCGGCAGAGCACTTGCCTACCATCCAAAAGGCCCTGGGTTCAATCCCCAGCACCTCAAAAACAAAGACATTGCTCACTATGTTAATATGAACCAAGTAGCATGTGCACCCAGCCCAAGAAATGGAATTTTACCAATACTATGGGAACTCTCTATGTAAGCTTCTACTTCTCCTCCTCAGCAACTCCTCTATGCTCAATTTGTGATTGTTTTTCTTTTCATTTTTAACAATAAATTTTAATGCACACACACACACACACACACACACACACACACACACACACACATCTAGGCTTAAGTCTACTGATTTACTTGCTTTTGAACTTTATTTAAAAATGTTATTTGTGTTCTTTTTTTGTGTGTGTGGTACCGGGGATTAAACCCAGGGGCATTCTACCTCCGCGCTATACCCCCGGCCCTATTTTTTATACTTTATTTTAAAACCGGGTCTCACAAAGTTGCGGAGGGCCTCACTAAGGAGAGAGAGAGAGAGAGAGAGAGAGAGAATGATATTTATATCTTTGTAATGTTAAATAACACTTGTATTCCTAGCATAAACTCAGGTTGGCCATGAAATACATCAGTCTTTTGTTCATTGCTGCAGTTTGCCTATACACACGTCTTTCACTATCTGTCCTCTCTGGATTCCTAGTTTGGATAGTGAGGGATACTATGTTATATGACTATTTCACAGATTCCCAAACTCCCCCCTTTTCATGGTGCCTTTAGGTCAAAGAAATACACAACTGCATTTATTAGGGGTTAAGTTCAAACAAGTTAGTAAACCTTTATGTCTTAACAACATATTATTTGAAAAAATAGTACACATAAATTAAATGAATATGGAATATTTTTATTTTATTCATAAATAGCCACATTTACTTCCTAATGGGATGTGCACATCTGAGAATAATGTATAACTTCTCGAACCTTGGAATCAGATAAGAGACTGCCACCTTCATCTCCTGATTCACGATGATTTTCACTTGGTGCTTGCTCTTTATCACAGCAACTGCCATAAAGCCTGATTCACACAGATAAGATGTCATCGAAAGGAATACAGTGAGAGTCAATATTGAAACTGTGGAAGAGTGCATTTCGTGTCTGACAGATGCCATATATTGCTGGATTTCCCTCAAATTGAAAATATCCCATGGCACCCCTATGAATTCACTGTGTCACCCCAGGACAACTTGAAGTTTAGTTTGGGAACCAGTTGGTTCGAAGGTGAGCAATGAGGGATACTGTTGGAGAGCCATGGACATAGAAAAGTTAAATACTTCTTTATGTAAATGTAATATAATTAAATATTAATACCTAATGTTTATTGAAGATAAGGTAGCCTACACACAAGAAGCATGCAATAATCCCAGCTATTAGTACTACTATTATTATGGCTGGACTTGATTCTAGGCCTTTCACATATATTTTCATTTATTCCTCACAGCAACCCTATCCCCCTTTTATAGATTAGCATGCAGAAGTAATTAAATGAATTATCCAAGTTTACATAGCTAGTGGGCAGCAGAATTGGTATTTGAATCCAAGTAGTCAGTTTGATTCCAGAGCAAGTAATCTTATCCTACCATCTATACTATTGTCCACAAATTGATTTTATTGATTCCCAAAGGATAACTAACATTGCAGAATGCAGCAAGAAAAATAAATTTGAAGCCAGGCGTGGTGGCACACACTTGTAATCCCAGGACTTGGGAGGCTGAGACCGGAGGTTCTCGGTCAGCCTCAGCTACTTAGTGAGGCCTCTGCAACTTAGTGAGACCCTGTTTCAAATAAAGAATAAAAAATAGGGCTGGGGGTGTAGCACGGAGGTAGTACGGGTTCAATCCCCGGTACTGCTAAAAATAAATAAATAAATTTGAATCATTACATATTCGTGTTGATTCAATATGGGTATTGGGAAAGCAGAATAGCAAAGGGGAGAAATGGCTTCAATTTATAGTCAGCTAGATGTAGCCATGACGCTCTCTTCACCTGCTACTGGGCGGCCCTGAGAAAGTAATCTGTCTCTTCTGAGCTCTGATTCTGCCACTGGTAAAGAAGGATAATTATTTTTGTTTCATAGGGTTTTTGAAGAAATAAAATTAAATAGCCTTTCTAATACATTGTGTGGCACAAAGTAGATGGTCAGTGTCTGGGCTCAAGGTGTCTTCTAAGGAAGTTATCTTGTTTCTACACAGGTGAGGGTAGGAAGCATACTGTTAAGATGGCGGTGGTGCAGCAGGGATGGGTGTTGGTCGATGTGCTGGTCGGGGCTAATAATGACCGTCTCTGTTGAGACTTGGTATCAAGCACTATCCTGTTTTGGAGATAAATCAATGAGTAAGAGTTCTCCTGCTCGCAAGGAGTTTATAGTCTACTTATCTATAAATCCTGACAAATATATCGACGGTTACTTTGCTATACGCTGTAACAAGGTCAGCTTAGGGTGCTATGGGGACACGTAGGAGGATTTCTCATGAGGAATGGTTTTTCCAGAGAGAGGAGGATGAGAAGAACAATGTGAGGGGTTAGAGTAGTAAGTCCAGAGAGGAGGCAAAGCGAAGGCTGGGAGAAATTGTCATTACTGCAGAGGTGCCCCGATCATCTAACATCAGTGAAAATATCAGGGCCACTGGGAAAGGATGCTCTTACCAGGTCTGTGTTGGAATATTAAGATCCTACTTTTAAATTTAGGCTTTACGAAAGCTGTTTTCTAAAGTACAATAAAAATGGCACTATTTATATGTAATACTGAATTTTCAGTTAAATAGTACTTTGAGGCGGCTCCCTGGTTGTTGTTGGTTCTGTTGTGACCTTAGGCTGTAGATGTCTGAGGACAAGACAGGGAAAGGGAAAAAGCAGTGCCCTTCAGAGACTGGAATGCCGATTCCTGCACCGGGTGAGATCACTTGTGCCATGTCTGCTGCTTGTGTCTTTCCCTTCTCTCATCATCCTTGCTCAGAGGCAAGGAAAACGTATTTGTTGAGCAGCTCGTTCACTGTACATGGTGGTAATTTGATATAGTTTGTTGCACTTGTGTGGATTTCATTCATACTAGGTTATATGTGTGAGAGTTGAGATTGTTTTCATTCCTTTCCCAAGAAAATAACACATTAAACCTGCAAGAGAAAGACCACTTCTTTTGGCAAAACTGGAAAAAGAAAAAGAGAGACTGAATAAAGAACCCGTTAGAAGGGGGAGAATGTGGGTCTAGGGAAAAGAAGACAATGTTGAAATAGGTGGTTGTAATGGATAAAATGATATCAGGGATTATAGAAATAATGAATGAAGTTGCTCTTTAAAAATACCCCCAAAGCAAGCAGTAGCTCTGCGTGTCCTGGCAGCAAGATGCATGTGATTCGATGTAAGAGTATACTTTTAATCTCCCACAACCAACTTTTATATCCATAGGAGACCCACCCATAAGTACTGTGGTTTTTTGCATGAATAGTCCCTGACTAGAGCTGGGGAAAGCAGAGCAGCTGCTGTGGGTATTTGGAAAGATTGGAAAACAGTTGTTGGGGGACTAAAGCTTTTAATCCCTGACGGGATAGCCGAGGATAGAAAGTTTGTAAAAAAAAAAAAATTAATTCTGGAAAAGATACTTAGGAAAGTCTGGAAAAAAAGAGGTTGAAATCAAGAATATAGACATGCTTACTGTGATAACAAATCTTAGTATAGTAGAATTAGCCAAAACCTTGAAAGAAGCAAAATAGTTTTAGATACCTCCCCACCCCCAAAACAGTGACTTAATAATGCTCTCCCACAAACTTACCATGGTATATTTGGTTGTTTAGATCTTTATGATATGAAGATGGGGAGAGTGGTAGAAATGTTGAGCCTAAGCACATGTTGCTTCAGTAATTGTGGTAGTGTCGGGGTAAGTTGACTTCCGGGTGCCCTAGGGGATAAATATTCATGCCTCATTGGGATTTATATTAGCAAGGATTCTTGATTGCCTTCGGATAGTTTTCTAAGAATTTGTTGCTTGTTTTGGCAAGTCCAAAAATAATTTTTGATATGGGACATTATGCTCTTTCTACCCTCAACTTCTGCTGGATTTGTTTCCACCTTTATCCGTTTTCTCTTTTGGTTTTCTAGCTTTAACTGCCCTACCCCTCAAATATTGCAGTGTTTCTATAGCACAGGAAACCCATTCTCCTCTCTTTCTTCACACTCTTCCTTGGTCATGTCACACACTAGACTACTACTAATGATGTGTCAGTGATTCCAAAAACCTTTACATTCCCTTCTTTGAAAGTCACCTGGACATATCTACTTGTATATCCTGGTACCACCTCATAATGTGTACATAACTGAATCCATTAGCCTGTCCCTCAGATATCTTTAGATGAATGCATATGCAGATACTTTAATTCTAGATTGTACAATTGTGGGTGCTTTAAATTTTATTCGTTTCACTTACCTGTGTTCTCTAAAATTGTACAGTAATCACAAATGACTTTTGTAATTTACCCATGCAGACATAATTTGGCCTCTCTTCATGGCTCCCGGCTCTTGTTGAATTAGTCCAACATCTCATTCATGCCAACCATTGCTGCTTAGTGCAGCCGCTCATTATTGACCTGGGCAATCCTATCACAGCGACTCTCTTGCCTCCATTGCTCCCCTGCCAGAGTTATCTGGCTGGTAAAGTTCTTCCCTCTCTTAACCTTTCCAGTTAAGTGGATATATATCAAATGTCCAAGATCATCAGGAGGAAATTTTGAATGTTTTTCCTTGTTACTAATTTACAATCTGGTCCAAAGACCTTCAGCCAGCTGGAATTTAGCCAACTCAAGATTTAATTTAATATATTTTTTCCTAACCCCAACCAAATCATTTTGTACCAGAGCACAGACAGTTGTGTCTGCTTTGGGGGGTGGACGAGGTGTGAGGGAAGGAATGAAGAGAGTGGAGAGATATGACTTGAACTTAGGCCTTCGCAAAGTTTTGTTCATCCCTTCCATCCTGCTTCTACAACTTGCCAGGATTTGCCCTTGCTGGGCATTTGTGGGGTATTCCCCCCCCCTCTATTCCATAGAAAATTTATTGGTTTTCTTGACTATTTAATCAGTAAGAACAAATAGCCAAATAATGAAAAGCCATCAGTTTTAATGCCAGTTATTATAGCAGCAGATCCTATTAGGAGTATTTATTGAAGCATAGCATGCTAATAGTCCCAGAGTATAATTATACTTGCAGATTTTTCTTGCTTTCAGGGAGTTGTAATAAGTTCCAGATGGTTAAATAGGGAAGAGTAGACATTTTGTACTATCTGTTCATTTATGATTAAGAATTTGATGTTACTTACTACTTATGTCACCATTATTGCATTTGTTAGACTTAAACCTGAGAGGAATTTAAATGAAATATGTGGTTTTTAAAAACTCTTCTACCATGGTCAAGAATTAACAAGATCTTTCATAGATTCTTTCCCCTGTTAATTGTTTAATTGCTTCAATTTAAGCATCATTCTAATAAGCTAATTGTGTCTTAAGTAGTAATTCTTTTATGAATGTAGTCCTTAATTTATTCTTGAAACATATTCATTTGTGTTTGTTTTAGAATTAAAATTAAATGGTAAACATTCTTGAAGAAACAGATAGAAAACTGAAAAAGAATAATTTTCCAAACTGTTGACATTTCTTCAGCCTTTTTTCCACCAAATTAATATGGCCTTAGACACAAAACCAGTGAAACATATACGTCAATTTTTGAGAAATAGTGATGACTTTTCACTGATCTGCTCATACTGTCTCAACTGTCTTATCTGACCAACCAACTCCTCTCATCTGAAAGCAGCTTACCAAAGATTAGTCATATGCCTGCGAACTCAGCAGAGAACAAAGTTAATAGGTCATTGTGATCCAGACCCAGAACTGTTGACTTCATTATGACCTTGAGTTAACCAATGCACTAACTGGTTTGTTGACTTGAAGAAGTATGTTGTCTTTCCATAAGAGAATGCACACTCTATATAATTCAACGTAGCCATCTGTTTATTTTCATAGTGTAACTTTTTTGGGGGGCGTAAGTCCTTACATTATCATTCTCTGTCCTTGAAGCTGTCTTCAAGACTTTGTATGCATTAAAAAACAAGCAAAAAGCATAAAATTACAATTTTAAAATTATATTTTTGGTGATAAACAATATAGACTATTCCTGAAGTTTTTGGGAGACACACGAAATAGTTGACATTATTTTTGATCCAGCAAGTTACTTTCTACAAATTGCCTTTAACTGTCTTGTTCGTTCTCATACTTCGCGGTGCCCCTTTAAGTTGCCACATCCTACCTCCTCTGGCCCTAATCTCCCTGAAACAGCCTGCCCTCTCAGCCTCTTCAGAATCCTCCTCTCTACAAAATTCTTAACAGGTTTTTTTTCTCCAGGTAAAATTCTTACCCTTTCTACAAAACGCTTTGAATTTCTTCTCAGCAAGATCAAAGTTAGTCCAAACTAAGATTAAGAAGACAATGACTTTGGGGAGACTCAATTCATTTTGCTATAATAAATTTGCAGTAGTTTAGAATTTCTATTTTCATGGCTATTGCCAAATTTTATATGATTTGGTTTGTTTAGCTTATACAACAAATGTCATGTTCACATTCTTAACTAACCATTCAGTGTTATGAGTCTGCCTGGGAATATGGAAAACAATATGGGCAAATTTAATTATTATTTTTGTTGCATGTTTTTAAATTTTGTGTTTACTTGTTTTACATGTATAAAAATTTGAGCCGGGTGTGGTGGCGCATGCTTGTAATCCCAGTACTTTGGGAGGCAGAGACTGGAGGATCCGAGTTCGCGGCCAGCTTCAGCTCTCTCTCTCTCTCTCCCCCTGTCTCTCTCTCTCTCTCTGTCTCTCTCTACTTAGTGAGGTCCTCCGCAACTTTGTGAGACCTGATTTCAAAATAATGTATAAAAATAGGGCCGGGGGTGTAGCGCGGAGGTAGAACGCCCCTGGGTTCAATCCCCGGTACCGCAAAAAAAAAAAAATTGAGTTTATACAAATGATATAAGATGGATTGATTTCTGAAAGAATGATTCACATTAGGGTTTCATTGAAAGAAACGTTTTTGCTTTAAATAGAAAGAGATTTAGACAAAAAGAAGGATATTTGATTTATAAAAACTTAGGATAGCCAGGCATGGTGGCACACATTTATAATCTCAGTCCCTGGGAAGCTAAAACAGGAGGATCGCAGATTCAAGGACAGCCTCAGCAATTTAGCAAGACCCTGTTTCACAATAAAAAAGGCCTGGGAGTGTACCTTGTATCTTGGAGGTAGAATGCCCCTGGGTTCAATCTCTAGTACAAAATAAAAAGGCCAGGCATAGTTACACACGCTTGTAATCCCAGTACTTGGGAGGCTGAGACCGGAGGATCCGGGTTGGCAGCCAGCCTCAGCTATTTAGTGAGGCCCTCCGCAACTTAGTGAGACCCTTTTTCAAAATAAAGGATAAAAAAATAGGGATGGGGTGTAGCTCGGAGGTAGAATTCCCCTGGGTTCAATCCCTAGTTTAAAAAAAAAGGGATATACATGACATTTCTAAGCTTAGCTATATAAAATTTTAATATGATGAAATTTAGGCTTATTAGAGATAATGCTTCTCTGGGTTGGTGGTAAAAGATAACAAGATATTTGGAAAGACATTCTAGTTGAATCATGGTATCAGCTTTCTTCCAGTTAACTGAGCTAGAAATTTTCCCTTTGTAGTGTTGTAGCCTCCATCTCTTCTACCCGCCCCACTCTCATTATGAGGTGGAAAGAATTGTTACTGTGAGTCCCATATCTTGGGCTTCAGAGGAGTTCAGTTATCCATCTGACACTTAAACACCTTTTCTTGAAACATTTAGGAAATTGCAGTAGTGGTACTTGAGTCTTCATCTTTCCTGAGGCTTCTTTTGTTCCCTTAACATATATCCAGTATATATATATATATATATATATATATATATTTATTTACTTATTGCGGTATTGGGGATTGAACCCAGAGGCGTTCTACCTCCGAGCTACACCCCCAGCCCTATTTTTTATTCTTTATTTTGAAACCGGGTCTCATGAAGTTGCGAGGGCCTCACTAAGTAGCTGAGGCTGGCCGCGAACCCGGATCCTTCCGGTCTCAGCCTCCCAAGTACTGGGATTACAAGCGTGCGCCACCACGCCCGGCTTTATCCAGTGTATTTTAAATCTGTGTGTGTGTCTGTCTGTCTCTCTCGCTTTGTTTTCCCTTTGATTCGCTTTAACCATGGTACTCCAGTATTCAATTGAATATGATTATTTTGTGTGGGGGGGGTCCTGGGGATTGAACCCAGGGGCATTCTGCCTCTAGGCCACACCCCAGCCCTATTTTATTTTTTATTTGGAAACAGGGTCTAAGTTGCAGAGAGCTTCACTAAGTTGCTGAGGCTAGCCTCAAACCTGCAATCCTCCTGTCTCAGCCTCCCGAGTACTAGGATTGCAAGTGTGTGCCATCACGCCCGGCTGAATATGAGTATTTTCTAGAGATTGAATTTTCATTTTTGTGTATGTGTGTGTTCAGACAGTTTTCTAAGTAGAGGTCCTGAGTTTATATTCCCTGAAGGTGAAATTCACTACCAATCTCTGTATTCCTGTATCTTAGAAGACACACCTTTGTCTCATTTCCCCAAACTAACGTTTGCCCTTATTGTTAACTGACTGTCAAGTTCTGTTCATAGGACGAAAGGTGCATGATAGTTTACATGTGGTTTTGACACATTAACTAGGTGAGAGGAAAATGCTTAGCCTCTCCCAGGAAATCAGGCTGCATCAACGTACCTGCTGAACAGAATGGACACTGAACACGGGAGAGGGCGAGCACTGCAGCAGCTTGATCTTACGTGCACATTGCACCCACCTGCTAGTTACATAGCCAGCCAGTATATAGACATTTACTGACCTTAAAAATAACTAATTCTTCCCTTCTGGGGAGGAACATTAACAACCACAATGGTAAAAGCTACTGATCCTCCTGTACCCTGGTTTCTCAACCTCAACACTATTGACATTTTGGGTAGGACAGCTCTTTGTTGTAAGGGATGTCCTGTGCATTGTGCAGTGTTTAGCAGCATCTCTGGCCTCTGCCTGGTAGACATCAGTAGCACTCTCCATCCTGAGATGTGACAACCAAGGTCTCTAGACATTCCCCGATGTTCTCTGAGAGGCGGCTCAGCCCCCGTTGAGATCCACTGCCCTACAATTGTGTATCTTTGCACTTTTGATTATATGAAGACAAATGCTTAGAAGGTAGATCGTACATTCTATTTGTTTTGGTAACTCCAGAAAGGCACATTCCAATACACAGTCCAAACAGTAACGTGGGATGCTGAATATTTCTCTAGACCTTTACCAGTGCTGGATATTGTTAATCTTTTTAGTTGTCCACCATTCTGATAGATGAGAAGTTGCCTTGCCTTAATTTTAATTCAAACAGTAATTAATTAGGTTGGGTGTATTTTCATTTTCATTGCCATTTGCATATTCTCTTTTGTGTATTGCTTGTTTTTACTCTTTACCCATTTTGAGGGGGGCTATTGAATATTAATTCGATCATTTATGAGATTGCAGAATTTTTTCATTATTAGGGATTTCTTGTTGCTACTAGGTCAGAATTACACTTTTCAGTGATTTCTGGCTTTTGTAGCTGGCTTTATGCTCTCATCGTTCCTAGTAGATTGAATTTATTATGATGTCACATGTTAGATACCCAACAGATTTTGGGGGGTACTGGGGCTTGAACCCAAGGGCATTCTACCTCTAAGCTATACCCCCAGCCATTTTTATTTTGAAACAGGGTCTCACTAAGTTGCTGAGGGTCTTGCTAAATTGCTGAGGCTAGCCTCAAACCTGCAATCCTTCTGTCTTAGCCTCACAACTACTGGGATTATGGGTGTGCACCACTGTATCTGGTCCCAATAGATTTTTAAATTAAATCAAATATAGAAGAGCATTGGTATTTCTCTAAGGAAAGAGAGTATGCATGTGTGTATGATTGTATGCACATGTGTGTGCATGTTCATGTGTGCGAATGTTCGTGTGAGTATGTATGTGTGTATGGGCACAGAAGTGCAAAGGGCTGCAGACTGAGCTATATGTCCACCTTTGTGAGGTATGTCCACATTTATCAGGCATTGGACACATATTGAGAAGTCAAGGGCAACTAGTACAGTGTAGTTTCTCAGAATGTTTCTAACTTCTTAAGATAAAACTTTAGAAAATTTTCTCCTAGCTGGACGTGGTGGCACACCCTTGTAATCCCAGTACTTGGGAGACTGAGACCGGAGGATCCGGGTTTGAGGCCAGCCTCAGCTACTTAGTGAGGCCCTCTGCAATTTAGTGAGACCCTGTTTCAAAATAAAGAATAAAAAATAGGGTTGGGGGTGTAGCTCGGAGGTAGACTGCCCCTGGGTTCAATCCCCAGTACTGCAAAAAAAAAAAGAAAGAAAATTTTCTCCTAAAATAAGCATTTAAAGCTTTAATTTTCTCTCTCCTCTATACACTGCTTTCACAGTATCCCAGAATTTTTATATATATTTTATTTGTATTTTTCATTATTGTATTTGAAGTTTTTTTCAGATTCTTTTTCCTTTTTTCTTCATGAATTATTTAGAAATGTGTTAATTTTTTAAACATTTGGAGTTGGGTGTTGTCCTGAATATCTATTGTTGTTGCTGTTCATTTATTTCACTTGTGTTCAACACATTCTAATATGTTGATCACTACTCTATTTTAAAATATGAAGTGAAATATAAATACCTAGATACAAATAGTTTTACAGTTAACTTGAGTATTCTTTGCTATATATAAGGGATACAGAAAGGTTCTTTGTAAGTAAGGTAAGTAAGACTGTCAATTAACAGTGTGGTAGAGTAGATAGAACCTGCACATAGAGTAAATTAGTAATATGAACAGTCATCTGATAAAATATATGCTAATACCTGAAGTGATTTAATCTTTTTTCTTTTTCTTTTTCTTGGTACTGTGAATTGAATCTAGGGGCATTCTGCCTCTGAGCTATACCCTAGCCCTTTTTACTTCTTAATTTAGAAACAGGATCATGCTAAGTTGAGGGTCTTGCTAAGTTGCTGAGGCTGGCCTCAAACATGCAATCCTCCTGTCTCAGCCTCCAAGGTACTAGGATTACAGGCGTGCACCACCACGCCTCTTTTTAAGTGATTTAGTCTTTGCTTTGTTTTAGCTTTTAGTAGAATGCCATCTTCTAACAAACATAAAACTTGTACTGGGAATTAAGATGCTATTTGAGCATCCTGCTATAGTGTTTTGTAGATTTAGAACAGCTTGCTTTTGATAGTCCTCAACAGCTGCTTTCTGATTTAGTGGAGTTGCTTTTTAGGAAAGAAGCTAAACACTTGCAGCTTAGATGTTAGGTTTAATTTTTAGCTCTTTTTTTTTTTGCTACTGGGATGGAACCCAGGGGCATTGTACCTCTGAGCTACACCTCCAGCCCTATTTTATTTTTATATCTGAAACAGGGTCTCACTAGGCTGATGAGAGTCTCACTACTTGTGGAGATTGTCCTCGAACCTGCGATCCTCCTGTCTCAGCCTCCCAAGTACTGGGATTACAAACGTGCACCACCACGCCCGTCTAATTTTTAGCTCTTTGAATATGGACTCTTTACCCGTGTTTTCTCTTACCTAGTAGGAAAAACTGAGAAAGATTATATTGCAGAATAATGCTTCAGAAATTCTCTTTCTTATTTAGCAGTTTTGACTAACTTGTTTCTGTTTTCCTTCCCCCTCTTGTTCTGATTTCCAAATTTATGCCTAGTTCCTTATAGTAATAATCTAGTATCCCCCCCCACCCTCCCTGTGCCATTGTGACTGCTCTTGGATTTGTATAGAAAGGCTCATACTGTCCTTTGACTACTTCAGTGATCCTCATCCTCTTTGAGCTTTTAACTACATTAGCATCGTTGAATTAGAGCAAGTTCAGTCATTCCACAAATTAATTTTTTTTCAAAATGTTGTGTACCTACTCAGTGCCAGATTAAAAATATCCATGTAGAACTGGACATGGTGGTGCATGCCTGTCATCCCAGTACTTGGGAGGCCGAGACAGGAGGAGTGCAGGTTTGAGGACAGCCTCAGCAATGTAGTGAGACTCTCAGCAACCTAGCGAGACCCTGTTTCAAAACAAACATTGAAAAAGGGCTGCTGTGGGTATAGCTTGGAGGTAGAATGCCCCTGGGTTTTCAATTCCCAATACCACACACACACACACACACACACACACCCATGTAGGAGCTTACAGTTTAGTGATAGAGATAGGCAGTAAACATATAATCACAGAACAAATATGTAAATAAAAATTGTGAAAAATGCTATGAAGAAAAGGTAGAAAGTGCTATGAAGGATAATGAGGGCTGATTTAGATTGCCAGGGTGAGAGAAATAGATTTTAGCTGAATCTTGATAATCAGTAGGAACTGGATAGGTGAAGAAGGTAAGGAGGGAATATTCATAGCAGAGAATGTTCTGCAGTGAAGACCTTGGAGTGAGGACAAAAGCCCCGGGAAATAGGAGGAGCTGAAGAAAGACCAGCATGGCTAAAGCATGGTGAGCTTTGGGAATGGTGTCTTTGTAGTAAGTTTTAGATTTTATCATAAGTGGGCTAAAACCCCATGGAAGGGTGTGAGCAGGAGTAGGATATCAGATTTGTATGGATTCATGATTTAATTTTTTTGAGATAGACTAGATGGGTTTGGTGTTTGAATATGTAAGATGTGAGATTGGAAAAGTTTAAGGGCAGTACCTGTATTTCAGGTGACAGCAATTAAGTGGAAATAAAGGTACTTTTTTGGATGAGGAAGCAGAAAAGAAAAGAATGGAAAAGTTTACTTTAGAACTTAATAAAAAGGCAGATGCATGCAGGTGTTGGGCTTAAAATAGAGCATAAAAATAGTAGGAATGCTTGAATAGTTTATCTCCAAAATAAAGGTGTTTACAGGGATTAGTATGTAGTTCAGTGGTACAGCACTTGCCTAGCACGTATGAGGCCCTGGGTTCTATCCCATCACTGAAAACAAACAAACAAATAAACAAAAAAAGAAAAAATAGAATAAATGTGTTTATACTCTATCCAGAATTAGTAATATTGAAATCCACTAGTCTAGGTTTTTTAATGTTTATCTCTCTTAACATAAATGTAATTAATGGCAAGAGTCATTAGTATTTTAACTTTAGTTGTTGATATACAGACTGGTGAAGACATAATTTTGTTTATAAGCTCACAACCTATCTTTTTAAAAAGGGTATAAGATATAAAAATTAGGATGCAATAAGTACTCTGGATAGGCTTCTTACTGTACTTTTTTTTACTTTATCTTTAAAACTTAGATTTTAAGCATCAATATCTCCCAAGAATCAGAATGAGAATTAAAAACAAAAGTGGCATATGCCTGTAATCCCAGTACTTGGGAGGCTGAGACAGGAGGATCATAGTTCAAGACTAACCTCACCAATTTAGCAAGATCCTATTTCAAAAAAACAAATTAGGGCTGTGAGTATGGCTTGGAGGTAGAATGTCCCTGGTGTCAATCCTTAGTACCGCCATCACCACCACCACCAAAAAAAAAAACTACATGTGAAGGTACATAAGGTTTCCTGAATATATGCCACTCCACTGAAACAGGAAGATATAATAAATAATTAAAGCGATGCCCAAGTCATGCAAAAATTAAGGGAAAACACGATGACTTCCATCATTTATTGGAAAGGTGGCTGCCAAATAAAAGAAAAATTACACTTAGTTGACCGTGGTCTATTAATCAAACACTTTCATAGTGTTCACCATGTACCAGATACTGTTTTAACTTTAAAATATTAAGTGTTTGTTTAACACCTAACAATTCTAATTCTTTACTAGGTACAGGTAAGATCAGTGGCGTTGGACTCCAGAATCCAGAATATACATATATATATATATATTTTTTTTTTGTCATGGTGTTGGGGATCAAATTCAGCACTTTGCACCTGCTAGGCAAGTACTTTACCACTGAGCTATCACTCCAGCCCTTTTCATTTTATTTTGAGACAAGGTCTCACTAGGTTGCCCAGGTTGGCCTTGAACTTGCATCCCATGCCTGGACGGAATCCATACATTTAACCATAAAGCCATATTCCCTCAGTCATAAGAAGGAAATTTGGTTCTTTGCAGGCAGATGTTGACGACAGCTAAAACCAATTTATTTCACTTGTGTGAGGTTTTATTGTATCAATATACCAAAATTTACTATAGCATTCTATTGTTGATGTACATGTGGGGTTTTAACGCTTGTTCTTATAAACATTACTACGATGAACATTCTTCTTCCTATGTCGTGTTGCACATACACCAGCGCCTTTGTCTGGGGTGGAGGTTCACTGCTACTGGCTCACTGGTAGAAGTCTTACTACTTAACTAAGGACACCCAGATTTATTTCTCAGCCAGATTCCCCTTGGAGCTTGTTATTTAAACCTCAGAGCAACAGTTTTCATATTTTTCAAACATAATAAAGTTATGTTCTTCTAAAAACACATGTAGATTCACCCACACATTTTTAAGGCACCTAAAAATTGTATGACAAAATAAGGGGTTTTTTGGAGAGATACTGCAAGGTTTTCATAAAAGCATTTTGTGTAAGATCAATAAAATCAGCCTTTTAAAAAATGAAAGAATTACCAGGAAAATTAAGTAAATAACACCATTCTGTTAAAAAAAAATAAAGAACTTCATTTTTAAAGTCTATTTTTTCCAGGTCTCTTCACCACAGATATGTTAATAAGGCAAGCTATGGAGAAGTTAAATAAACTTTATACATATTTCTAAATTACAGTATTTTAATATTGATATGAATGGCTTGATTTCAAATTTTGTTTAAATCATTTTTACCTTTGATTTGGAGAATACCACTCATGTGTCATTAATGGAACATTGATAGCATTAGTCTTTCATGAAAATCTTGCGATCACTCCCAAAAAATATCTTACTTCTTCACATAATTTTTTAAGTGCCTTTTTCTTTTTTAAATTTTATTTGGGATAAAATTAACAAGAACACAGAAGTTACTATGGAATCATAACTCTGTGTTACCAAAATAATTTATAATTGCCACTAGTGTTAATGGTTTATTTATAATGACTCCCTATGGGGTGGCAGCATGCCTAATCTAAGCCATTAGTCCCAACACACCGGGGATTTTGATTTACTTTAAAATTTGTCTCCCTGTCAAAAAGCATATCCTCAAGAAGGTAAGTTAAAGTCACGTTATGATAAGGAAAACCTTGAATCTGTAGTAATTTTTAAAGTAGATAATGTGTAAGTGTTGGTATTTTAAGTATTACTAGCAACAAATTATTTTCATTACACTTCACAGTTGATATACCTGGGTAAGAGAATCCACTGTCGTTAGAGGTTTGGGAGTTTCTTTTACTTCCTTACAGAGGGAACATTAGACCACAGTTTCTTATAACAGGTATCTCATAAGGTAACAATTGTGAATGGAAGAGTAAATTTTTTTCTGCCTTCTAAAAGTCACACTCCATGGTGTTGGCTTATGTGTATGCAGAGGCATTTCCTTGGTCTAAAGCTGGTACTTTTTCTAAACTTCCCAATGAACTGTAGCACAGCCTCAATGCCTATCATTAATTCTGTTTAATTTTTTATATTACTGAGTAATTTCACTTGCTGATTGGTTATTAAGAATTGTTAGGATGGTGGATTTTAAAATAAAATGTCTGCCGGGCGTGGTGGCGCATGCTTGTAATCCCAGTACTTGGGAGGCTGAGACAGGAGGATCACAGGTTCGAAGCCAGCCTCGTCAACTTAGCGAGGTTCTCAGCAACTTAGTGATACCCTGTTTCCAAATAAGAAATAAAATCAGGCTGGGGGTATAACTTGGAAGTAGAATGCCTCTGGGTTCAATCCCCAATACCAAAATAAACAAAACAAAATAAAATGTCAAAAAGATTACGTTGGTAAAAACATGTGTGAAGCAAAAATGTTTTAATGATTACAAAATAATAGGAAGACTGAAATAAATAATAGAGATAATAGCACACAGCATATGATTCCAAGTAAACATGGTAGGTTGAGCATACAGTGAATATTGTTACCTCCCAAAACCAAAGTTTAGTTAACAACAACAAAAATGAAATCAGTAAGAATTTTTTTAAATGTCATAAATGCAAAGAGATAGTAGAATGGGAGTGAGTATGACAAAATTCTTGAGGCAGAAAACAGCAGGAATAGTATTAACTATCACACTAAACAGAAGAAAGCCCAGTTCTAAGAAAAACTAAGAACTAGTTGAATTCGTACTGGTGAATCTTCAGCAGATTCAGACTCACTCTGAAAGTAGAAGTGAAGAGAGGAAGGGGACTAGAGTAAGGAGAGTCATCTAGAAGCTACTTAAAAGGCAGTTGAGCTGGGTGTGGTGGCACACACTTGTGATCCCAGTACTTGGGTTGAAGCAGAAGGATTGCAGGTTCGAGGCCAGCACATGGTCACTTAGCGAGACCCTGTTTCAAAATAAAAAATACAGTAGGGCTAGGGATGTAGCTCACAGGTAGAAGTCATTTGGTTCAATCCCTAGTACCACTAAATAAATAAGTAAATAAAATAAAAATAAAAGGCAGTTGGTACCAGGTCTCCCTTTTCCCTCTTTTTTTTCACTGTGCTAATGAGCTTTTCCCACCCAACAGATGGACGACTTGAGGTCTCTTCCCTAGGTCAAAGCAGAGGTCTCCAGGCTGGTGGACACCAGGCACAGTGAAGGCAGAGGGGCATTAAATGAGCACTATTGTTTAGAATGCCGAGAGCTCTTACAAATTAAGATTATAGCAGAAAAGAAAAGCTCAATAGAAATATTGTATCATATATTGAGGAAATTTTTCTAGAAAGTGGGGCAAAAAGCAAATAAATGATACACTGAAGATAAAAGGAAATATAAGGATTAATCTAAGGGGGCCAGCTTCCTATTATTAGGCTTTCCAAAAAGAGAGGACAGAGTAAGGGAAAGGAAAGAAAAGAATGAACAGTTTAATTCAAGAAAATTTCCCATAATTGAAAGTAAAGTACTTCTTGAGTGTCCAACACAGTGGATGAAAAGAGACCATGTGATCTTGGAGAAAAGATGCCCGGTCTCCGTAGTATTGGGGGAAATGCAAATCGAAATGAGAAACATCTTTTTATCTGTTAAACTGGTTAAAAAAATAAAGTCTAATGATACCAAAGTTTGGAAAGAATATAGGAAAATGGTTCTCTCATACACTCCGGTGAAAGTATGGGAAATCATTTTGGTGAGCAGTTTGACAAATGGCGAGTAGAGTTGAAGATGTGAAATTCCACTTATGTATATTACCATTAGACATTTTTTGAACTTGTGTCTACATAGATATGAACAAAAATATTCATCAAAGTATTATTTGTAATAATGAAAATTTACTGACTGCCTAAATACCGTAATGGCTAAGATATGGTATATTTCCATACACATATGAACAGCGTGCGCGCGCGTGCACGCGCACACACACACACACACACACACACACACATATACCTGCCTCAGCATGGATAGAGCCCCAAACATAATGTGTGAAATCAGCAAAATGCAGAATATGTAGCGCGTATATTATAATTATATATTTTAAAACAAAACATTAATGCATATTGTTTATGAATATGTAAAAGACTAAAATGATTTTTAAATTGACCAGAAAGATATATACCAAATTCATAATTACCTCTGTCAAGAGAAGGGGGAAAGAATACGGTAGCCTACATGTTTGTAGGGACTTCAGCTTTATCAGTAATGCTTCATTTCTTAAAAAAGAAATGTATCAAAAAGTTTAGGCTAGGCCAGGCATGGTGGTGCACACCTGTGATCCCAGTATTTGGGAGGCAGAGACAGTAGTATTGCAGTTTGGTGCCAGCCTCAGCAACTTAGCGAGACCCTCAGCGATAGTGAGATCCTGTTTTCAAAATAAAAAAATAAAAAGGTCTGGGGGGGTGTAGCTCAAAAGTAGAATGCCCCTGGGTTCAGTTCCCAGTACCAAGAAAACAGAAGTTTAGGTTAGTTTTGAGTGGTAGATACATGGATATTTACTTTTTCAGTTTGTCTTTATATTTTAGATTCTGGCCCTGCACCTTTGCCTAACTGCAAAGCAAGAGTGTTATATAGATTTCTTTTTTACTCTTTCTCTGTGTTAGGTACATTATAGGCACTCTTCTATCACCTTGCTTCCTTGTCCTGTTTGTTTGTTTGTTTGTTTGTTTGTTTGTTTGTTTGTTTTGTGGTACTAGGGATTGAACCCAGGGGCATTCTACCTCCAAGCTACACCCCCAGCCCTACTTTTTATTCTTTATTTTGAAACAGGGTCTCACTAAGTTTCAGAGGGTCTCACTAAGTAGATGAGGCTGGCTGTGAACCCGGATCCTCCAGTCTCAGCCTCCCAAGTACTGAGATTACAAACATGCGCCACCATGCCCGGCTTCTTGTCCTGTTTTTAAAAGAGAACTGATAGGCCGGGCGTGGTGGCGCATGCTTGTAATCCCAGTACTTTGGGAGGTGGAGACCGGAGGATCCGGGTTCGCGGCCAGCCTCAGCGCTCTCTCTGTCTGTCTGTCTCTCTCTCTCTCTCTACTTAGTGAGGCCCTCCGCAACTTCGTGAGACCCGGTTTCAAAATAAAGTATAAAAAATAGGGCCGGTGGTGTAGCGCGGAGGTAGAATGCCCCTGGGTTCAATCCCCGGTACTGCAAAAAAAAAAAAAAAAAAGAGAACTGATGTGCTGAGTTAGCGAGCAATCCAGCACTGCCAAGATCCAGCACTGGATGCAGATAATGAAGACAGAAAGGCCTCACTCATGAGGAAAAATTTAGAACCAGGAATTGGAAGTCTCCAGGCAGCCTGGTGGCTCTGGAGGTCTGTCGGGTTTGTTCCATCCATATCAGGTCTCCTACTCTAGACTTACTGGAGAAAAGAGTGAGGAAACACTTTTAAAATATTGAACTCTGGATAGCACTGGTACTTACATAATAATTGCTGGAGAGATACATATTTAAAAATGCTGATTTCATTTAAAAAACATGAGATGGTCAGCATGATTCTTTTTCCCCTTTTCCCTTCATATTCTTCCTGGTTCTATGTGTCACCTAACTCTTGGTTTCCGTATTTTTCGTGACTCATTGTCTGTATATCTTGTTTGAGTATACAGTTGTCTTGTGCTTTTCTGTCTTCGTGTAGTCCCTAAACAACTGTGCTCAGCCTCCCCCTCAGCTTGGTCCTCCTGTTCCCTCGCACGATCGGCCGTGAGTGCATCAGCATGAGCAAGCTGTTCTGGAGACCCCGAATCATTAGCAGAAATCCATCTGGCCTCAGTTACTGCTTGGTTTCAAAAACTTATCCATACAACTTCTCAGGTTTTATGCAAGAGAGTAACATAATTTGGCAAGGATTAAATGCATAGGGTGAAATACAGAAATGATTTTGGGGTGCTTTTCCTTGGAAATCCAATGATGACAGAACCTGGGTTTGTGGATGAGTAGATCAACAATGCTATCCTTGCATAGTTAATTACTACTTATCAATTCTTACAGAGGTCTACCTAGGGAAAGTTCTTCTCCCATGAAAGAACACAGAGTAGTAACCAGGAGGAATCTTAGCCCCCAAGGAATGTTTTAAGGCACTAAGTTTATTACAAATTCAAATGATAGTTTATAAATAAACTACACATGTACAGTGAGAACAGTGTAGCCAAGTAATGTAGGTTGTGTTAACCTGACAATTCTTTAATAGTTTAACTATAGGCCAATACAAAGAGCTAGAAATCCAAGTTTGCTAAGCCAGTCTCAGGAAGTCAAGCGTTATATGTTTTCTTTCATATGTGGAAGCTAGAGAGAAAAATGGGAGACCTAAGTGTCTTTAGATAAATGAGGAGAGAGACCAGTAGAATAGTGAAAGGGGTTGGGGGAGAGAGAAAGAGAGGAAAAATTGAAGAAGCAAACAGTTCAAATAATGCTATGTCCACATATGAGGGTATCATTACCAATCTCACTAACTTACAGGGAGTGGGGAGACCAGGGTGGGATGCAGAATTAAATATACCAAGTGATGTGTGCATGTATGTTTGAATCACTTTGAGCCTCGCTATGATGTATAATTATACATCATATACAATGCACTCATAAAAGTATAAAAAAAGAAAAGGCAGCCCATAATCCCAGTACTTGGGAGACTGAGACAGGAGGATCACAGGTTGAAGACCAGCCTCCGCAACTTAACAAGACTCTCAGCAACCTAGCAAGACCCTGTTTCAAAAACAAAAAAATTGAGAAAAGGACTGGGGATGTAGCTCTGAGGTAGAATACCTCTGGGTTCAATTCCCAGAACCACCACCACAAAAAAAAAAAAAACTGGAATGTTTAGTCAATTTATATTTAATATAATTATTGATCTGATTGGGATTAGGATACCATTTTTTCTTTGCCCCTTTTGGTCTTCTTGTTTCTGTTGCTATGAGAAATCAATATCATTTATATCATTATTTCCCTGTATGCAATATGCTAGTTTTCTCAGACTAGTTTCAAGATTTTATTTATCTTTTATCTTTTTTTGCGGTACTGGGGATTGAACCCAGGGTCATTGTACCTCCGAGCTACACCCCCAGCCCTATTTTTTATTCTTGATTTTGAAACAGGATCTCACTAAGTTGCAGAGGACCTCACTAAATAGCTGAGGCTGGTTGTGAACCCGGATCCTCTGGTCTCAGCCTCCCAAGTACTGGGATTACAAGTGTGCACCACCACGCCCCGCTTTTATTTATCTTTTTTTAAAACACTTTTGACTCTGATTTGCTAATGTGATTTTCTCTGTATTTATACTTTTTTAAGGGGGGTACTAGGGATTGAACCCAAGGGCATTCTACCTCTGAGCTATACCCCCAGCCCTTTTTGTTTTTATTTTTTATTTTGAAACAGGGTCTTGCTAAGTTGCTGAGGCTGGCCTCAAACCTCCTGTCTTCCTGTCCCAGCCTCCAAAGTTACTGGGACTACAGGCATATGCCACTGTGCCCAACTTCTCTGTATTTATTCTGAATGTGGTTTACTGAGATATTTGGATCTGACAAATTCTGGAATTTTCAATCTTTTTTTTTTCTCCCTAAGTACTATTTCTGCCTCAAGCTCTCTCTCCTCTCCTGAGAATCCAGACATGTTGCGTTTTGCCAACAGGTTACTGAAGCTCTGTTTTTTTTTTTTTCTTTTCCCCTCGTTTTTTCTCTTTGTTCTTCTGATTGGGTGTTGTTTTGACTCTTAAGTTCACTGGCCTATTTTTCTGTCATCTCTGTTAAGCTAGCCAGTGAATTTTTTAAAATTTGATATTGAACTATCTAGCTTTTGAATTTTCACTTATTTCTTTTCATTTGCTGCCAGTGTTTCTCATCTGCTTACCCCTTATCACATCTTTTTTTAAGTCTTTAAACATAGTTGACAGTTACTTCAACTTATTTGTCATTTAGTTCCAACATCTAAATCATCTTGCGGTACGTCTCTGTTGGCCACTTTTCCCCTAATTGTGAGTTTTCAGCTGCTTTGTATGTTTAGTAATTTTTAATTGTATACTGACATTATGGAAAATAGTGTGGATTTTTCTTAAGAACATTGATTTTTATTCTAGTAGACAGCTAAGTTACAGCTGGTAAACATACACTTAACCATACAACACAACTATGAGGCTGCAGTTCTGGGTATTAAAATAAGCACTATTTTTTTTCACAAAAGCTGTACACAAATTTTCATAACAGCTTTATTTTTAATAGCTCCAAACTGAAAGCTACCCAAATGTACTACAAGAGGTGAGTGGTAAAAAACAAACAAAAATCTGATACCTCCATACCATGGAGCACTAAAAAGGAATGAACTTTTGATACATATAGCAAATTGGATGGATGTCAAGGACATTGAGTTTAAAAAAGCCAATCTGAAAATGTTCCTTATGGTCTATCAACTTATGTAAGATTCTTAAAGTGACAGAATTACAGAGGTAGAGAAAGGTAAGGGGTTGCCAGGAGTTAAAGAAATCAGGAGGGAGGCTGTGATTGTAAACAGCAAGAGGGAATTTCCCTGTGGAGACAGAGTAGTTCTGGATCCCGATTGTGGTGTAGTTACAGTCATGTATTGCTTAACATCAGGGATACATTCTGCAAATTATAACATTAGATGATTTTGTCTTTCTGCGAACAAAATAGAGTGACCTTGCACAAACTAAGATGGTGATTGTCACCAGGCAGTATCATTTTATGGGACCACCATCATAATATGCAGTCCATCATTGACCAGAATGTTGGTAGGTGGCACGTGGCTGAATATGAGTGTGTGTGTGTGTTGAAATGTCACAGAATTGTAAACAAAGATGTACAAAAAATGAGTCCATGCAAAACTGTCAAAATTCAGCTAAGATCTATAGTCTAGATAATTTTATCAATCAATTTCTAGCTTTCTGTAGCCCCAGTCTACATTCCCTAGTGCCAAAAGTCAATTAGACTGTGATTTTCTTCTTTAGGTTCAGCTTCCCAGCACTTCAGAGAAGTGTTGGGAAGAGTTTCCTTAGGGGAAAGCCTTACAAATGTGTGTCATATCCAGTATGGTTCATCTCTTTCAGTGATCAGATTCCCTACATTTTGTGCCTGTTTTGGTCACTTTCCAGTGTCTTCAAACAGTTGATTTTAATTTGTCCAGTGTTTATAATTGTTATCTGTGGGCAAGTTAGCCCAATATAAGGGAATCCATCATTACTAGAAGCAGAGCTCAACTAACTTTAAGTACTATGAATATAAAAGTGTGTGAACTTTTTCAGTAATTTTTTCTGTACTGGGGATTGAACCCAGCACCTTGCACATGCTAGGCAAGGATTCTACCACTAGGTACATCCCTGGCCCTTTAAATTTTTTTTTTTCTATTTTGAGACAGAGTCTTACTAAGTTGCCCAGGCCAGCCTCAAACTTGGGATCCTTCTGTCTTGGCATCCCAAGTAGCTGGGATTACAGGCATGTGCTACCATACACAGCCTCAATAAAAAAATTGGAAGGTAAAATATTATGGTAACTTTAATACCATAATACATAGGAAGAATACATACATTAAAGAATTAAATAACCCAAAACATGGAAAATCAGAATTTACAGATAATGAGGAAGATAAACATATAAATGCAACCAATAGCAATTTTCAAAAGACATATAAATGGGTCTTTCAGAAGTTGAAAGGCAGAATGTAATTATGCAGCCAGGCGTGGTGGCACACTCTTGTAATCCCAGTACTTGGGAGGCTGAGACCGGAGGATTCGTGTTCTCGGCCAGCCTCAGCTACTTAGTGAGGCCCTCCGCAACTTAGTGAGACCCTGTTTCAAAATCAAGAATAAAAAATAGGGCTGGGGGTGTAGCTTGGAGGTAGAATGCCCCTAAATTCAATCCCCAGTACCATAAAAAAAAAAGAATGTAATTATGCATTACTTAAGCAGCAAATAGGAAACACCAGAAAGGACTTTAGCTGAAAGGTCAGATCTTCATCCATGGTGTTCCTGAAAGATTTTTCCATTTGGCCTTAAAAGTTGCATTTCTTTCATTTCTTAGCATTTCTGACCTCTGTCATTTCTTGAAGAACAGAATGGCATCTAACCTCCCTTCTGCTTTTATGTTTTCTCCTATTTATTTTAGTCGTTTGTATGATTGGCCTTGAATGAGGTGCAAGTGAAGAGCTAGAGCCGCCTCTGGAAACATCATTCCCCCCTTCCCCTGGAAGCTACCCTCTGCAGCACTAGATTTGACCATACCTATTTTGGGCACTCATTATGAACAAAGAAGTCTCCCAGGTAGGAATCGTAGCTCTGTTTTAAAAGAGCTTTCTCTTTACAAAAGTATGGAGAGAAAATAATTACTTATTAACTCATTATTTTTTATGGAAATAATGTGTTTGCTCTGGGAGGCTTCAAGATTATTATAAAATAAGCACTGACATTCCCAAGTAAAATTGTTAGAAAAGCTCTAGGTTATACTTATGAGCTGTTTTATTTTAATGTAAATTCAAACTACTGTAGGCTTCAGATCTTACCTCTTACAATGAGACCTCAAATCCTTACTGCATTGAAATGGCAGCAAATAACTATTTAAAATCACCCCTAGATTTTGTTCAGATGTTTCAAACATACATCCATTCATTAATTCTCTGTATACCTAGCATCCTTTGGGCATTTTTATGTTGTTGCTATTTTCTTAGTGCTTGTGAACTAACTAGGAATAGAACCAGTGTACCATGAACATGATACAGCAGTAGCAGCCTATAGGTACAAAAATGAACGCGCACCAACCCAGCCCATAGAGGGAGAGTTGTAGAGTAATAAGAAACTGAAAATTAGGAAAGGGAAGACTAACTGGTAGAAATTTTTTTAATTAATAGATTTTTTATTGAATTATAGCATTTAGAGAAAATCACAAATTTTAAGCATATATAGCTTTTGAGTTATCATGTACTGAACACATTTGTGTAAACACTACCAAGGTTAAGACATAGAATAATAACAGCACCCAGAAATCCCCTTCATCCCTCTGCCCTGGCTGCATACTCTTTTAAAGAAAGAGAGGTGGCTGTCACCATGGAGAGTGATATCTGTCAATGTGGAGGGTGGGGTTTTAACAATGGTGGAAGCGAAAGGCAGGGAAATTTAGTTGACTGACAAGCACTGCCTATGTTTAGAATAAATGATGAGAGTTTGGGAAATGGAGCTAAGACTGTGGTTGGAGAGAGCTTTAAAACAAGAACCGGAAGTACAAAATTTATTTGAGAAGAACCTTGTTTAATCCTATACCTCTATCTCTTTAAAATTTCATCAGTTTCTAGAACAAACACAAGTCTAGGTTTCTGGCTTTTATTAACTGGTAATACATTTTTATTAACTTGGGTTTTCTGTTTGAAATCAGACTGTTGGTTCTTGGTAAGGAGAGAGAAATTAGTTAAATATTTTGATTATAAAAAGACAATTTTAAAGAGAAGGATGTATTATAATAAAGAGAAATTTTAATCATGTAGAAGAGCCCTCCCTTTAAGACTTTTCTGGAAGAGAATGTTAGTACCTTAACTTTATGAAAGAGAGAAGGAGAAACTAGAATAATCTAGTGACTGAACCCTAGCTTAGGTATTTTTTTATTAATTGTTCACTGAGTGACTTTGAGAAAGTCATATTTTCTTCATCATAATGAAGTTATTTAGCTTTTCTATTTCCCCTTGTAGTTTATAAAAATAATATCAAACCTACAAAATGGTTGCGAGATTGGTACACTGAACACCTGTATGCCCGTTGTCCAGTTTTACCAGTTTTAAACATTTTGTTACATTTGCTTTATCTCTGTATTTACTACTACTTCCCTTCCTCCTCCACCATTATGATGATAATGATAATGAACCATTTGAGTTATAGACAATCACCATCCTTCACTAAAGAATATTCAAGATGTATCTCCTACTTAACTACAATATAGTAAATTCAGGAATCTTAATATTTTATTACTATTATGCAACATATAGTCCATATTAACGTTTTACCAGTTGTCTGATCCAGGATCAAATGTTCCATGGTTGTCACATCTGTTTGATCTTTCTTTAACCTGGAATAGTTTTTCAGCTTTTCTTTGTCTTTTATAGTAGTGCCTTCCATGATAATGACAGGTGGACGAGTACAGGCCAGCTGTTGTGTCCAGTAGCCCTCACCTGGACCTCCTGTGTTTCTACCTACTTTCCTTTCTAAAGAGATCATGATAAGCCGGGCATGGTGGCACACGCTTGTAATCCCAGTACTTGGGAGGTGGAGACCGGAGGATCTGGGTTCGTGGCCAGCCTCAGCTACTTAGTGAGGTCCTCCGCAACTTCGTGAGACCCGGTTTCAAAATAAAGGATAAAAAATAGGGCCGGGCGTGTAGCTCGGAGGTAGAACGCCCCTGGGTTCAATCCCTGGTACTGCCAAAAAAAAAAAAAAAAAAAGAGAGAGATCATGATGTGGGATTTTGGAGATTGATGGATTTGTTACTGAGAACTTTGTCTGATGGAAGAATGCCTAAAAAGATTGTTTTCAAGCTGGGCATGGTGACACATGCCTGTAATCTCAGTACTTGGAAGACTGAGGCAGGAGAATTGAAGGTTCAATGCCAGACCCAGCAATTTAGCGAGGCCCTAAGCAACTTAAGTGAGACTCTATTTCAAAATAAAAAGTAAAAAAGGGCAGGGGGTATATAGCTCAGAGGTAGAATGCCCCTGGGTTCAATCCCCAGTAGCTCAAGAAAAAAAAGATTGTTTTCAAGAGAAAATGTGGCAAAAGCTCCAAACTCTAGAAAGTAGATTCATAATTTGGGTGATATTGAAAGGAAGTGCACACACACGTATAATTTAAGAATCCTGGATTTATAGCCGGGCGTGGTGGTGCATGCTTGTAATCCCAGTACTTGGGAGGCTGAGACTGGAGGATCCAGGTTCACGGCCAGCCTCAGCTACTTAGTGAGGCCCTCCGCAACTTTGTGAGACCCTGTTTCAAAATAAAGAATAAAAAATAGGGCTGGGGGTGTAGCCTGGAGGTAGAATGTCCTGGGTTCAATCTGCAATAAATAAATAAGTAAATAAATAAATAAATAAATAAAGTAAATAAATAAATAAGTAAATAATAAAATTTATCAGTTATATCTCTGTAAATGACAAGCAAAGTGATCATCATATGTTTTTTGTTATTGTTTGTTTGTTTTGTTTTTGTTTTAGGTATTGGAGGTTGAACCCAGAGGCATTCTACCTTTCAGTACACCCCCAGCCCTATGTTATGCTATGTTATGTTATGCTATGTTATGTTATGTTATGTTATATTATGTTATTTAGTTTGTACTGCTGGGGATTGAACCCAGGGGCATTCTACCTCTGAGCTACACCCCCAGCCCTATTTTATTTTTTATTTTGAAACAGGGTCTCACTAGATTGCGGAGGGTCTCACTAAGTAGTTGAGTCTGGCCACGAACCCAGATCCTCCGGTCTCAGCCTCCCAGGTGCTGGGAATACAGTGTGCACCACCACGCCCAGCATCATATGGTTTTTTTAAGGTGGTTACTTCTTTGCTAAGTGATTATAAACTGTTCTGTACACATATACGTAAATATTGAATACTAGCCCAGCATGGAGGTGCATGCCTGTAATCCTAGAAATTTTTAATTTAACTGAATTAAAAGCATTGTCCTATTTCTTGTACCTATTTGGTTTAGTCTGATACATTTGAACAGAGATAGATGTGATTTCTAGTACCTGAAACTAATCTCTAGGGATTGTCAGATTGGGTATAATTTAGCAACTCTCCAAATCAATAGGCTACTTTTACATAGCAGTCTCACTTCTTTTTAAAGGATAATATGCAAATCAATTTCCTGCATGATTTATTTTGTTAGTGACCCTTATTTAAGTACCCTAGCTGCCAAATATAAAGCCATTCCACATAAAAAGAGGTTTTGTATTGCATTGTCCGTTGTGTTTTGTAAATAGAAAGCAATCAATGCAGAATAATACCATCAGCAAGTTGTCGATGGCTCTTCCATGAGTTTGACTGTTGTCTCTTATTTTGGTAGAACAGCCTGTCTGACTGCTGTTGACTTATTGTCTGCCGTCTCCTCAGCCCCAACATCTCAGATAAATGTAGCAGATGTGAAACTACAACTAGTAGTCATAGAGTAGCATAGTACAGGAATCTTGCTGTAGATTCAGATTTATTTGTTGCTCAAAATTACCCAATCTTGAAATTTTATTTTGTTTTTATTTTTTTCTGGTACTGGGGATGGAACCCAGGGGCATTCTACCTCCGAGCTACACCCCCAGCCCTATTTTTTATCCTTTATTTTGAAACCGGGTCTCACGAAGTTGCGGAGGGCCTCACTAAGTAGCTGAGCCTGGCCGCGAACCCGGATCCTCTGGTCTCAGCCTCCCAAGTACTGGGATTGCCAGCATGCGCCACCACTCCCGGCTTTTGAAATTTTATTTTGTAATAATTTTATTGGTGCATTGTAATCATACAACATAGTAAAATTTAAAGTGATACATCTATCTATGCACACATCACTTGGTGTGTTTCCTTCGCAGTTCCATCCCACTCCCTGTACATGTTGGTGAGATTGGTAGTGATACCTTCATATATGAACATAGCATTAGTGGATTTGTTCCTTTCTCAAGCCTCCTTTCCCCCTCTTCTTTCCCCCCGCCTCATCCCCTTCCATTATTCTACTGGTCTCTCTCCTCTTTTATCTGAGATTGTATTATTTTGATTATATATCTATATCATGGCTTTGTTTTCCTATAGTACTGTGAAATATTGCAGATTGTTTCTCAAAAATAGTAGTTTTTTAGCTTTTCAACTTTAGGAAAGACATTTTCCAATTTCTAGACCAAGTAGGTAATTTTTAATTTTTTTTCTATTGAAAATGGGGGAAAATAGATTTCAAGGAAGCCTATGTTGAGCCAGGCATCACGGCTCATGCCATGTCATCCTAATGCTTGGGAGGCTGAGACAGGAGGATCACAGGTTCAAGGACAGCCTCAGCAATGTAGTGAGACTCTCATCAACCTAGAGAGACCCTGTTTCAAAAATAAAAAATAAGCCGGGCGTGGTGGCGCACGCTTGTAAACCCAGTACTTTGGGAGGCCGAGACAGGAGGATTGCAGGTTCACAGCCAGCCTCAGCAACATGGTGAGGCTCTCTGCAACTTAGTGAGACCCTGTTTAAAAATAAAAAAATAAATAAAAATAGTGTCAAGGGTATAGCTCAGAGGTAGAATGTCCCTGGGTTCAACCCCCAGCACCAAATATAAATAGATAGATGATGGATAGATAGATAGATAATAAAGGGCTGGGGTGTAGCTTGGAGGTAGGATGCCCCTGTGTTCAATCCCCAGTATCCCACACACACACAGAGAGAAAGAAAGCCCATGTTTCTCAAATATAAGAAAGAATTTCATAGTTTTAGAAAAGATTCTCTGTAGCCAAAAACCCTTAAACATCCTTTAAAAATATTGTCTATTGGTAAGATAGCTTAATCACTTTTAATTCATCACTTATTTCCTTAGCTTCTGTATCTTTCAGATATTATGTTATTAGATCCATAGTCAAAAGCTCTAGTACAACGGCCTTTGAGTTGTTCACTAGAGGGGGAGAGAAACAAAGGAATTATAACTTATAGCACATTGTAATAAGAAACGTACCTCCAGGAGTATTTTGAGAATGAGTAGAATTCCAGATGGGTATAACATAGTTTCACTGGAGACAGAAAACAAAGGCAGCTAAGGAAATAAGAAGCGACGCCTGATCCCGAAGGAATTAGCAAACTCTTTCTTTGGGATTTAGGCAAGCTCTGAAGTTAGATCTTCCATCTTCCTTCTTTATCATTTTCTTCTTTTATTTCTACTGTTGTGGAAAAGTTTAGAGTTGATACTTCATTATTAATGCATTGCATCATTCCATTTGTATGAATAAATTTTTAAATATTTACATTTTGTTCAGATGTGAAAATGAAGTTAAGTGGCATCTTTACTTCTGTGGTATTTGGTTAGCCTTATGTATGCTTCCATGTACCTCCATAGGAAGGGAGCTATCCACTCTGTAAGTCGCAGTAGTGTATCAGTCAGCTGATGGCTCTGCTTGCGTGTTTGTGTTTCAGAATGGATGCTGACCCGGTTATCGTCAGGTCTTTTCACATCGTTTCTGAAGCCTTACCTGTCGTAGCTCCCCTTATCCCGCTGACCTCCTCCCCTGCTCTCCCATTCCCAGTCCTGGTCACACTCACTCCTTCACGTTTCTCAAAGCCCAGCTTTCCTCTTCCTTAAGGCTCTCTCTTCCCTTGCCGGGAGCACTCCCTTGTACATGTTCTCATGGCTGTCCCTCATCTCCTTCAGCTCTTTCTCCTATCTCACCTTTTCAGTGAGACCTTTCCTAATGACCTTACTAGCTACCCCTTCACTTCCACACACCCGAGCCTCTGGTTTTGCCTTCTTGTTCTCCATAGAACTTATTACCTTCTAATACACTATAGAACTTACTTTTAAATTTTATTCATTGTTCATCTCCTTTGCAATAGAATGAAATTCTGTGAGGACAGTGATTTTGTAAATTTTATGCACAGCTGTGACTCCCAGAACAGAGGTTGGCATACCGTAGGAGTTCAATAAATATTTGTTTCTAACTTAAATTGGGCTGTTCCCAACAGTGAGGTCATTTTATTTTATTCTCTTTATTTATTTATTTTTTGTGGTACCGGGGATTGAACCCAGGGGCATTCTACCTCTGGGCTACACCCCCAGCCCTATTTTTTATTCTTTATTTTGAAACAGGGTCTCACTAAGTTGTGGAGGGCCTCACTAAGTAGCTGAGGCTGGCCGTGAACCTGGATCCTCCAGTCTCAGCCTCCCAAGTACTGGGATTACAAGTGTGTGCCACCACGCCCAGCATCAGTAAGGTCATTTTAAACATTTTGCCCAGCTGGGTGCTGTAGCACATGCCCATAAATCCCAGCTACTTGGGAGGTTTAGACAGGAGGATCACAAGTTCTAGGCCAGCCTCTACAACTTAGTGAGATCCTATCTCAAAATTAAAAGTAAAAAGGGCTGAGGTGGAGCTCAGTGGTAGACTACTTGCCTAGTATGTGCAAGGCCCCTGTATTTGATCCCCAGCACTGAAGAAAAAAAAAGAGAGAGAGAGAGAGAGGACAGAAAAGATTGTGCCTAATGTTTACCTTTTCTGGGAACATGGGATATTACTAAAAAATTTTATTTCTGGAGTCTTTTATTGAGATTAAAGCTAAAATTATAGTTAGTATAATACCAGTAGTTAGGAGGCTGAAACAGGAGGATCATAGGTTTGAGGACAACCTCAGCAATGTAGTAAGACTCCCAGTAACCTAGTGAGACCTGTTTCAAAATAAAAAATAAAAAGGGCTGGGGGTGTAGCTCAGAGGTAGAATGCCCCGGGTTCAATCCCCAGTACCACTAAATAAATTAATTAATTAACATATATAATAAGATTTGCTTATATATGCACATTTTATATATAATATATAACATAAAGAATACTTTATTAATAGAGTGTGTATGTACTGTATGATATATAACATATATAATCTGTAAATACTTGACAGGCATTTAGTCACTCATTCACAACTTCTATAACAGACTCATACAGTAGGTGAGAGCTGATGAAAACTCTGTGTGTTGTGTTAAAGGGGTTGGATGTCCTGTGGGTAATGATGAGGCCTTAGTAAAGGGTTAGAAGCAAGAGCTTGACATGAGCAGACATGCATTTGGTAGCCTGTCCTGGTGGCTCTGCAGTGGGTGGATTTAAGGAAGACAAGGCTGGGAGACAAGAAGACCATTTAGGAAACTATTTTAGTAATTCAGCAAGAGATGATGAAAAGCCTGAACTCATCATCTTGGAAAAGGAGAATATGAAGAAGGGATGGATTTAGGAAATAAAAAATTGACAGATCCTGAGGTTTGCATGCATGTGCAAAGAGGCTAGAATGACTCAAAGCAACAACTGAGACCAAAAAAAAATATATGAGGAGGAAATATGTTAAAAGAGAGATGACGCACTTTGCCCAAGGACAGGCAGGTAGTGGTTAAACCAAGACTTGAACAAAGTCTTTCTGTCCCCAAAGCCCAGGTTTTTATTCCCCATGCTCCAGTAGGGGGATCTACTTGATTCTTCATCAAGGAAGTGATATCTTGAAAATAACATTTGAGCAGAAATGCTTTTGCTGCTGTTTATGGGTCAGATTAGAAGTGAGAATGGCTAGAATTGAAAAGCAAGACAAAAGGATCTTGCATTAATCTAGAGAGATATTTGGTTCTAAACTAGGATCAAAACTGTATCTAAGACTGAGGAAGGAGGCAAACTAAAATCCAGAAGAATTAGCAGGACCAGTTTCTAATTGGATACCAATTAGAAATGAGGAGCAAAAGAGAAAGAATGAAAAATAATCATAATATTGCAATCCAAGCAGTTGGAAATTTGCACAAACTACACTTCTAATATGGAGAAATGGAAATGTGCCTTTTTGATTGCATTAAATAATAACATCATGATTAAAATTGTAGGGATTATTTGTACACTGAAAAGGATATGACAATCTTTGGTCTTCAGAAAAGGGCTAGAAGCAGAATGAGTTTTAGAACTACAGAAAGTATTTACTCAGATATATTAATTAAAGCCATGTGAGAGAGCCTCATAGATTTCAACATTCTTCATAATAAACATTCTCAGTATGACTGCTAAAATTCAGTGCTATGATTGTTTAATAACTTAGAATTTGAGGAAAAGCTAAAATCATTCCCATTTAACAAGAATTTTCCCTCCTTATGTGAGAGTGGATGGGGTCAAAGAGGATGGGAGAGTGTGTTATTTGGCACTAATAAAATCCCAAAGGTAGTGATGAGTGGAAGGTCAGGGTTAATGTGCCGAGTTTCACTAGGGATTCTACACAGAGTAATGGTTGATGAGGGACAGATCAGAAGGGATCTGTAAGTGCAGCCACAAACTGGCACAACATGTGAGAGACCTGGCTGGCGTGCTAGGGGAGTGACTTTGTGTTCTCTGGCATCTATACCAAGATCCTAACATAGACTAAACATTTGATCTTTGTCGCCTGACTACATAAACACAAGGTTAGGAGTATGGAATTCAAAGTGGAAAGTACAATTCAAAATCCGCATCTAGTTTATCACTTTAACCTTAATTATATGTGCATTGTTTATTTTTCTATCGATATAAAATCCCAAACCTCATGAACGAAGTTGTTTTAAATCCTTTTTCAAAGTAGGGTCTAAACAATAAATCCAAAAAATAATTTCTCTGACTCTGGATATATATTTAGTTTTTACATTTACACATAAAAGTGATTTTTTCTCTTTGTTAAAAATGTCAGTATCCATTTAATCAATCTAATAATATTTTCATCCTAATTAATCGCAGTAATTTCATAAGGGTTATTAACTTTATTTTACAGATTTAGAAAAGACAGCATAGGAACGATGAACACCTGATGGTGCTTGTGATTTTTTGTGTGCCTGTGTAAGTGTGTGGCCCTGGGATTGAACCCAGGGACATTCCACTGCTGAGCTCTACCCCCAGCCCTAGTTTTTCTTTTGAAACAGGGTCTTGCTAAGTTATTGCACCCTGGCCTCTAATCTGCAATCCCCCTGTTTCAGCCTCCCATGCACTGGAAATACAGGCATGCACCCCTGCGCCCAGTGACCCTTGTGATTTTGTATAGGTACTGATGCTTTTTTTATGGTTGTCATCCTGTATTCATCAAGAGGCGGCAGCATTTAGAAATTTGGGCTATGTTTAGAAACACAGGGGGCTTCCCCTCCGATCATAAGGTAGATTGCTCACCTTTATTCTTTCTTTTTAGGTGTGAAGTTTTTCAACATGAGTGGCCTCGGGGACAGTTCATCCGACCCTGCTAACCCAGACTCGCATAAGAGAAAAGGCTCGCCATGTGACACGCTGGCGTCAAGGTAGGCGCGCTCTTCTTTTCTGAGTCTGTTTTCGGCAGAGCTTCTTTATTATCTGCACGGCCACCTTAGAGCTTCTGTTTCACCTACTCTCATCTCAGAGGCCTTCTCTGAGTCCTGCACACTCACCGTGTTCTCTTCCTTCCCCCAGGGCCTTCGACATGCGTCTCCCTCAGTACACTTTGCTTCCTCTTGATTTCCTATAATTAACACTTCCGCATCTTTCAGATGCCAGCTTAGTCCTCCCTTCCTTAAAGGGAGCCTTCTCTTCCTTCCACACTGTTAGATCAACTCCTCCTCATTCGCGTATCCATCTTACAAGTTTTTCATGACTCAGATCCACAGTTGCAGGTTTTTACTAGTTTATGTGAATATTTCATGAATTCTTGGCTTTTCTACTAGACTCTAAGCTACTATCTGGTAAAGCTCCTTATCTGTTCTTGCTCACCACTGTACCCTTCGTTCATAGCACGATGTATGGCTGAGATGGTAAAGGCACAGTAAACATCTGTCAAGTGAATAAACCTATTGAACACCTTGAAGTGCTATCTTGGGAACTAAGAAACGTATTATTATAATATCAGGAATTTAAAAAATGATTGCGGAGTTAAGTATTTGGTATGTTGAAAGGCGTATGACACCTTAAAAAGGCTAAAAGAAACCTATTGCTAAGGAGACCCAAACAAATGCCAGATGAAGAAGGAGCCTCAGCTGGGTTCAAAGAGCAGCTTCCCACCTCAGAAGAGGAGACTAGGGTCTCTGTCCATTCATCTTCTGGGCTCTACAGCGAGCTTTCTCACCTTCCACACTACTGACATTTTGCTGTGGGGCTATCCTGTATTGTAGGATGTTTAGCAGCATTCCTGGGTCTACACACAAAATGTCAATGCCAGCCTAGTTGTAAGAGCCCAAAATGTCTCCAGGCATTGCCAGTGTCCCCGGGGGGCCGGGAATGCAGAGCTACCCCAGGTTGATAGTCAGTGATCCAGAGAGTAAAGCTTCAGTGACACTTTTGTTGTTGGTTATGTGCTTCTTTCTCATGGAAGGGAAAAGAAGAGTTTTATAGGAGAATGATAGGGCTCGAGGCTAGAAAAAGAAAAGTGACCATTTCTCTGAATCAGCTCAGACAGCTTTAATAGAGAGACCATAACCCAAGTACTCATAGTCACAAGTAAGGGCCAGGTGCTCAGAGGAAGGGTGAGACAATCCAGATGTGTGTTGTCTAAGTTCATGCTGTTGTTTATATATAAAGTTGGTCCCTAGGCAGGCATGGTGGTGCACTGTTGTAATCCCGGTACTTGGGAGGAGGCTCAGACAGGAGGATCACAAGTTTGAGGCCATTCTCAGGAGCTTAGCAAGACACTGTTTCAAAATAAAAAATAAAAAATTGGGCTGGGAGTATAGCTCAGTAGTAGAATATCCCTGGGTTTGATCCCCAGTACCACCACCATACACAAAAAATTAATAATAATAATAATAATAATAATAAATAGTTATTCCTTCCTAAAGAAAAACTTAAGAATTAATAAATTGCTATTGTCTTTTGTATTTAATTTTTTATTTGAGGAAATTATTAAATATATAGAATAGAGACTATGAAACTATGTATTTTTACCACATATAATTGATAACATTTTGTCATGTTAATATTTTATCAGAGATGTAAAATCTTATTTAAACAAAAGTAATAAAATACCAACAGTTAAATTGATTTGTCTATAATTCCTTCAACCTATTTTTGATAATTATATATACATATAGGTATCTGAGTAGTATAGGATGTTTATTAAATTTACATAAATTATGTAATACTATATGTAATTTTTATATAATATACTTTTTGATAGAGTTTTTATCACATGTAGGAGTGGTATTGGTTTATCTGTTGCATATTCTGACTGGTAGTTGTTAATGTATACAAATACTAATGATTTGTGGATATTGATCTCATGTCCCTCCATTATACTGAACTCTCTTTTATTTGTTTTTTGGTTTTTTGGTGCTGGGGATTGAGCCCAAGGTCATTTTACCACCAAGCCACACCCCAGCCCTATTTTATTTTTTATTTGGAAACAGGGTCTCGCTAGTTGCTGAGAGCCTCACTAAGTTGCTGAGACTGGCTTTGAACCTGTGATACTCCTGTCTCAGTACTGGGATTATAGGCCTGTGCCACCACACCCTGCTTCTTTTATTTTAGTGGTTTATTTGTAGATTTCCTTTGATTTTTTTGCAAACATGATAACATCGTTACAAATATCAAAAATTTTAGCCAGGTGTGGTGGTGCACGCTTGTAATCCCAGTACTTTGGGAGGCGGAGACCGGAGAATCCGGGTTCGTGGCCAGCCTCAGCTCTCTCTCTCTCTCTCTCTCTCTCCCCTTAGTGAGGCCCTCCGCAACTTCGTGAGACCCGGTTTCAAAACAAAAGTATAAAAAATAGGGCCGGGGGCGTAGCGCGGAGGTAGAAACGCCCCTGGGTTCAATCCCCGGTACCACAAAAAATAAAAAATAAAATAAAATAAATAAATAAATAAAAATTTTTAGATATTCTTTTTCCCTTCTTTAGTGTCTTTGAGATAGTCATCTTCCTATGTTTGCTTTAAAAATATTTCAAAGGGCTAACTCCTTCAGGTTTATATGTATGGGTTTTGGTTTTAATAAAACAGTATCTATGATATGAAAAACCAAAAAAAATTATTTTGAAGCTGACCGAGTTTGTGCATCAATACCACCGTGCAGTGTTTCCTTTGGATTTAAATTATGTGCTGTGTACCCAAACAGATCGTGAACTCATTAATCATAAAGAGCATCTGTTAGACCTCAGGGTATTGCCAGCCCTGTGCATGGCCCTGGACAGGAGAGTTTCTCAGTTACTGTTTGTTAGGTGAGATATCTTGTATCTCTCTCCAGTTACCTCTTGTCCATTGCTTAATTGTTCTAGGACAGGGATTAAAATGTCAATCTTAATGGTGACTAGCTGTGCTTTATGCTTGTTTAACATTCCCAGTTCCACTCAACAAGTGCGTATTAAATGCGGACTGTTCAGCCAGCACCATCTGTGTGATGTTGTTGTAAGGGTAGAGATGAAGTGTGAGCTGTTTTCTATCTTCAAAGAACTTACAGATCCACTCACACCGCTCCTTATTCTTCTTAAACCCTTTTGTACTTCCCATTGTTGTGAAAATAAATACTTGTCATTAAAGTGATAACAGATAACATATATTGAACTAATAGTATATGCCAAGAACTCTGCAAAGCATCTTACATGTATCATCTTTCTTAATCCTCACAAAACCCTAGGAGATGATTAATGCCATTATCCCAGTTTTACAGATAAGGGAATCAAAGCAAAGAGGTTAAGTTGCTACTGACTTGTCCCGGGTTGTATAGCTAGTCAGTGACAGGAACTTTGAGTCTGTGCTGTTAGGCACTACACCACGTTCTGCATCGTGACATCGTGGCATGCAAAATCCCTTGTGATCCTGCCCAAGCCTCATCTCACACTCTTATGTTTCTTGTCTTCTGTAGTTTAGCCATACTAATCTACTCAGAGGTTCTTTAAAATTGTTTTCACTTTCACTTTATACCTTTGAAAAAGCTGTTTTTTCTTTCAGGAAACCAACCACTCCCTCCCTCTCAGTTTGCACATCTCATTCTCTAGGTCGAAGTGCCAGTTCTATGTGTTTCTATAGTATTATGAGACCATCGTGATGTCTTATTTACTTGTCTTTGTTTTCTCTCTGAATGGGGGGGAGCTACATCTAATTTTCTCCTGAATGCTCAAGACATAGTACATGATTATCTGACATATGATAAATTTAGGAGTATTTGTTGAGTTAGATGGTAAGTTAAGGAAAGAAAGATGCAGTCAGCCCTCTCTATCCCTGGGTTCTGCATTTGCAGATTCAACCAGCTTTGAATCAAAAATATTTGGGGGGAAAAACTGTATCTCGACTGAACATGTACTGACTTTGTCACTATTCCCTAAATACAGTATAACAGCTATTCACATATCATTTACACTGTATTAAGTATTTTTAAGTAATCTAGAGTTGATTTAGGTGTAGGGAAGGACTTCCATATGTAAATGATGTACCATTTTATATAAAGGGCTTTTGAACATCCATAGATTTGGGGTATCCACAGGGGTCCTGGAACCAATCCCCTATAGATTGTGAAGGACAACTGTACTCACACGAGAATGTAGCTCAGAATAGCATTAACTAACATGTCTGCCATATAAATGGTAATAAAGGGACTTAGTAAATGGGAAAATGTCATTAGTCCAACATAATGAAGGAAGTTTTCTTTTTCATTAAGATAGAATCTTTTGTCGCCCCCACCTCTCCTTCAGTCTTGGCTGAGCATGCTGCCTGTCGTTTTCTTTACCTGCTACCGACTACTTCATTTCATGGTGCTTTTTCCCTCATCTCAATCTCAAGTCATTTTATAGACACCTCACCATTTCATTTCTGGTAGCGTCTTAATCTTTCTCCTCTCTACAGTGAGACGCTGTTCTTTTTCTTTTCTTTTTCTTGCAGTCGTTTCAAGCATTTCAGCATTATACCAAACATATTTGGCAAAAAACATATTTGGGAGTCCTACCAAGTGAATCCAAATTACTCATGTTGAAATTTAGACCCAGAGATTTACACAGATCAGATTGAATCAACTAAATAAGTCTTGTATCCGTTAGGTTCTCTAAGGTAAAATAACATGTCCTCAAACACTGTCAGGTTGCAGCGCTCGCACCTTATACATATCAAAACGTATGCTTCTCATCTTATTCACGCCTTGCTTTCCATGCCTTGGTGTGAAATTCATCAAAATACCTCACTGCATGTTCTTGCTGTGGAAATTGTAATTTGTTAGTTTTATATAGTAAAACTAATCGATGCATCTTTCCTGAGTAAAATGAGAATAATTCCTCAATAGTGAAAGAATTAAAACATAGAGACAGAGTACCTTATTTGGTATAGTTTTAAATTTTGATTTTATTTTATATGTACCATTTTGTAGTATTTTGTTTTATGTAGGCAAATATAGTGGACTAGTTGACTTGATTCTTTTCAACTTGCTATGTTGTTGTATAAATGCTATTAGTTTAAAGTATTTTTAAAATTACTGTTAAGAAAAATAAATGGTATTTTAATTGTTGCCAATTGTAAGCTTTTGGCACCTGATTTTTTTCCCTCTTCTCACCTCTTTTTTCTACCACTTTTATGCATAGCCAAATGATTTTGATTGCTGCTTATGAAACAAAACGCTAGTTGTGACCAATCTTTCCTATTATGTTAGTTTGGTAATGGAAAATTTCAAAGTAATACTTCACTGTCTTTGTATGTGTTACACAAAGCAAGTTTCCTGATGACTTGTCTAAATAAACCAGGGGTAAAGACTGGAAAACAAAATGAACAATAATTTTTCAGTACATTCAGTTTGCCTTTTAAAAGAGTTCTAGCCAGGCAAGGTGGCACATAGCTATAATCCCAGTACTTGGGATGCTGAGACAGGAGGATTGCAGGTTCAAGGCCAGGCTCAGCAACTTAGCGAGACCCTGTTTTAAAAAAAATAAAATAGGGTTCAATCCCCAGTACCAAAAGAAAAAAAAAGGAAGTGAGGAAGGAAGGATTCTAGCTATATTTAGGACAACGCCGAATACCAAAGACATTGTTCTCTGCACCTTTGTCTCTATTATTATTTTTAAAATTTTTCTTCTGAACAGACTCCTCTTTGTTTTCGATGAAGACCAACTAATGGTCTAATCAGAATAAGAATTGAGAATTTATTTGATTTCTAATTATAACTCATTTGAGCTCTACCATAATCTGCCCTGCTTAATTTGTAACCACAAAGTTATTTGAAAATTCAGATTTTTCTATTTCAAGGAGTTATTTAGAATATAAAGCAATTCCAAGTGCAACTAGTAGATTTGCTGTCTGGTTTCTTTTAATATCTAGAATCATTTGTTATTTGAAAATATTCAAGGTATGTGCATCATTGGGAAATGCATCTATTCACTTGATATATTTTAGCCAGAATTGGTATTTTTTAGTGTCTGTTTTTTAGATTTTTTTTTTTTTTGGTGGCGATATGGATTGAACCCAGGGTATTCTACCACCAGCAGCCCTATTTTATTTTTTATTTGGAAACAGGGTCTCACTAAGTTGATGTGAGCCTCACTGAATTGGTGAGGCTGGCTTTGAATCTGCAATCCTCCTGTCTCAGACTTCCAAGTACTGGGATTACAGGCATGTGCCACCCCGCCCAGCATAGATGTGAATTTAAATTGCTTTCTAAATATGGTTTTATATTTTAGAAAAATAAGGATTTCTCTAGATGTATAAACATTAAATACTTGATCAGCAAAGGAAATAATGTGATACGAATATATACTAACTGGATTTTCTTTGTGTTACAGCACTGAAAAGAGGCGCAGGGAGCAAGAAAATAAATATTTAGAAGAACTAGCTGAGTTACTGTCTGCCAACATTAGTGACATTGACAGCTTGAGTGTAAAACCAGACAAATGCAAGATTTTGAAGAAAACAGTCGATCAGATACAGCTAATGAAGAGAATGGAACAAGGTAAAAAACAAAACAAAACCACGGCTCTGTTCTTTGTTGTTAAGAATTTATGTGATTCTATTCTTTTATTAAGAAATTGCACCAATTTTCATAATCTTATTAAAGAATGTCTGTGCTTAAATGCTACTTATTTTATTAAGTGAGTATGAGGACTTCTTTATTATAACAAAGTGGTTTACTAAGTTAACTTGAAAACTAGTTGCCCGGGGAGGTTATGGGACCCAGTGTCATAGGGGAGTAAGACCAAAAGCACAAACAGTAGGGTGGGACCTGAGGCCCTGCGTAGAGTTGAAGAACAGGGGCTCTGCGGAGGGAAGATCTGTCTTCCTGTTGAGGAAGCTTGCCTCTGCCTGGGCCCTGGGCAGGGCAGTCTCCTCTGAAAAGACCCTGATTTATTTTTGAGGTTCACATTTACTCTACCCATGCTTACTAGGAACCCCACACCACTAAATCCCTGGGCTGCTTCCCAGAAACAAAGGCACAGCACTTTGAAGGAACACTCCCACAACCTGGCACCATGAAGTGCCACAGAAAAATGTCCTGAGTGTGATTTTACACTAAAGCTTTATACAGTATACGAGTGAAAATAATCCATGATGAGCGAGAGCACAAACAACAAACAGGAGGAATAGACACAGGAACTTCAGATAATAGCAACAGTATGAAAAGACCATAATATACTTACAGTGATGAAAGTGATATGGTTTGAAGATTTTAGAAGCTGAAAAACAGATGGTCTAGTGACAACTGATGTAGCAAACAGGAGAAACCACTCTAGAAGCCTGCAGACACCAGCAACCTGGCTCATGCACCCTAAGCTGAAGAGGGTGGGATTTCTCTGGGTAAACAGAGCAGTTCAAGGGAAAAGACACTTCGGGATAACCCTCAAATGAAAAGCAGCTCCTGACCTTGCCCCTGCTCCTCACAGCTGCCAGTCAACATTTTAGTAACTCATTCTTTCAGATGAACAAAACCCCAGATATTTTAGGGGAAAACCTGTACTGTAAAAGAAAACTAAGCAAGCAAACAGAAAAAAGGGAACTCAGGGCCGGGCGTGGTGGCGTGCGCTTGTAATCCCAGGAGGATCACGGGTTCGCAGCCAGCCTCAGCTACTTAGTGAGGCCCTCTGCAACTTAGTGAGACCCCATTTCAAAAATAAAGAATAAAAAATAGGGCTGGGGGTGTAGCTTGGAGGTAGAATGCCCCTGGGTTCAATCCCCAGTACCGCAAAAAAAAAAAAAAAAAGGAAACTCAGGAAGCAGAGACAAAGCAAGGAGCAGAAGAAAACTTAAACAGTGCCTCAGAGAAATGGGGAAAATACTCCTCCATGAAAAAGAATCACTTTTAGAACTCAAAACAGGATACCTGGGAAGATCTTTACCGCTTTACCACATTTCTCTTTTTTACCTCTTCACACCCAGGCACACCCATTCCAGGCACACTGTGGCCCAGGTATTTAGACTCACCATTCCCTGTCTGAAATGTTCTTCCCTAGATAGCCACACGGCTCACTCACTCACCCATTTCATGTCTTTGTTGAGATATGTCTTAGTGAAATATTCATAACTACTCTATTTAAATTTTTAAGGGGAAATGTACACATTCTTCCATACCTTTCTTGATTTATTTGCCCCACAGTACTTTTGCATCTGACCTATAAGATAATTTAAAGAAATCCCTTAAAGGCAAGCGTAATGGCACATGACTATAATTCCAGTACTTGGGATGCTGAAATGGGAGGATCGAAGGTTCCATACCTGCCTCAGCAGCTTAGGGAGACTCAGAAAGCTAGCAAGACCCTATTTCAAAATAAAAAATAAAAAAGGGCTCAGAGTGTAGCTCAGAGGTAGAATGCCCCTGGGTTCAATCCCCAGTACCATACACAATCAAAGAAATCCCTTAGAAAAGTAAAATAAACAGACAAGGAATGATAAATAAAAGATAAGAAATGTATAGGATTAGTTCAAGAAGTGTAACATATAATTAGTCTCAGAAAAAAAAGAACAAACTCAATAGAGTGGAATAAATGATGAGGGATAATACAAAAAAAATCTTTCCTAGAACTAGAAGAATATAAGTTTCTAGATCGAAAAATGGCATGCCTGGCACAGTTATTGAAAAAAAAAACTCACACTGCTGCACAATTTAGTGATATTTGAAAACACCAGGGAGAAAAAACAAGAGAGAAGAAAAAACAAGTCTCAAACACACTAGATTGCTTTTGGAGTGGGTTCTAAATAATATTGAAACTAGACTTCTAGACCTAGAATTTTGTGTTCATCCAAATGAAGTTATAAATGAAAAATAGATATCTTCAAACATTCAAAATCCCAAAAATGTTATCCCCTCAAAAACTTTTTTGGGTATCTCTATCAAAGCATAGGTAGTAAAACAAGAAACAAAGGCATAGGATCATAACCCAGGGAAATTGTGGAATCTTAACACAGAAGAGAAGTAAAAGGAGACGTAGGATTACAGTTGTGCAGCACCCTAAAAAGTAGCCAGTCACAATTGGAGCAGGTGGATAGAGGACTCTAGGAGGAATATCTCCATAAGAAAAGAAAAAAAGGAAGACACGAGAGTATCTAATAACTGACCAAATTGAGAGGAGTTTTTAAGCCCAGGAGGAGAGTTTAGGAATGAGTTAAACTATACAGAAAATTTGAAACTACATACAACACAAAACTAATATAAATGGTAGCACACACCTTGGCTCACTTATGAAGTGTATTTATATAGCCTTAGTAACAGTGATACTATTGATTGATATAAAAAATTGTTTTAACTGCATATATTGATAGGATGAGAGGAGGGAAAGGTGTGTATAACAGGCTGGTATAAGTTAAATTCTTACCATTCATGACTGCATGTCAATAGAGTATCTCTACTAAGGACACAAATATGGCCGAGTGTAGTAAATAGGCCTCTATTGAGAAGTATGGAGTACATTAATTAGAATATCAGCTAGGCTACTGTAGCAAGACACCCAAAATATAGTGGCTTTAACAAGCTATCTGGTCAGGTGTCAGGAATTCAGACTCCTTCCATCTTTTTTGCTCCACCATTCCTAGGCATTGCCATTACCCATGTGGTCAACATGGCTCATCTGTCCATGTCCCAGCTGATCAGAAAGGGAAAGAAAAAAGGAAGTATCGTCTTCTTTCTTTTACAGACAAGACCCAGAAATTGCATATTGCTTTTGTTCACATACTTTAGGCCAAAAATTAGTCATATAACTATTCCTATCTTAGGTTCTCTCCAAAATTTTAAATGTTTTGCTTTTCACATATAATAATTTAATCTACATGAACTTGATGGTTTTCATCTTTCAGAATTTGTTTAAAAAAACAAAACCCTTTCTTAGTGACATAAATCTATGTCCTCATAAACTTGCCTTTGTGGAAATGAGCTCTTTGGGGAGGTGTGACTCTTGGGTTTCTTTATTTCAGAGAAATCAACAACTGATGACGATGTACAGAAATCAGATATCTCATCAAGTAGTCAAGGAGTGATAGAAAAGGAATCCTTGGGACCTCTTCTGCTGGAGGTAAGTGTCCTAGCTGACCCAGAAATTAAACTCTTTGTTCTTGCCAATTTGGTTTTTTTCTTTACCTTCTCTTTTGTTTTACATCTAGTTAATGAATTATGAAACAAAGTAAAGTTTTTAAGAACGTTTTATACTTACTTTAGTATGAAAACAAGTTGACAGTTGCTTCTCTTTCAGAATTAAATATAAGGAATGAGCATGAACATTTTCATAAATGTGTTCTGAGTTGTTAGATAGAAAATGAAAGCCTACTCCATGGCTTTGTCTTTTTATCTCTGGGATGCTTAGAGCTAGCTGGGGAAGAAGAAATTAGAATTATTTAGCTAGCTAGTGATATCTATATATACTGTCAAGTTTCATTTTTGAGTGAAAGATAACTCACTTTATCGGAGTAGATATTGTCCAGGAAAGTTTTCTGACTAAAATTTTTTAAATTGCTTAAATAAGCATTCTAAGAGAATTACTATCAAACTTGGCAAAGTAAAGAACTTTTAAACTTGAATGACTGTAATTACTTGGCAATTTCTACCCCTGCCTTTCCTATTTAATTTTCACTCCCTGTATTCTCAACAGAGATGTTTTGTTTCCAAGCAGGGTCACCACCTTAAATGCTTTCTCTCATACATGAATGTTTAAAAACACAAATCTATGTGTACATCTACTCTCATTCCCCACAGAGTATGCTGTTCTATCTTGAGGCCCACTGTTATATATATTTACAGAAATATATATAAAATAAATTCTTCTTTCTTTGTTTTTCCTGAAGGTCCTCCTTTCTGGTGGTCTTTCTAACAAACTTGCATAGGTCTTTCTATTTTTGAATTCCTTTATACATCTTGCCCTATTACCATAACTTCTCTGTCTTTTGTATTAACCATAGTTCCCTCTATCTCCAGCTAATGTAAGATAATTCACAAAATTCAGTTCTTGCTTTTTTAGCCCCAGAAATATAAAGTATCATCACACTGTTTCACTTTTCATCCTATAGAACCAGCACCCAACTAGGTCTTTCTTGCCTTTCCTTCTTTTCCTACTCTGTTCCTGTACTTTTTAACAGGCTACTCTCCTATTAACAACTTCCCCCTCCAAAATCTAAATTCATTGTTTCCTATCCAACTTATACAAATGTTTGTTACTTTAGACTGTTGGTTTTAGTGATTTTTATTAGGGGAACAAGCGCACAATTTTGTAGAACTGTAAAATGTAAAAGACATTGACTACTGAAACTGGGATAGAAACTACTTCCTGAGCAGATGCATACCCGTGAACTGGAGACGCAGGGGAAGAAACGACATGTAATGGAGGCTGATTTTTTTTATTATGTTCTTTTCATAAGAGTTATTATTTCATAAGAGTTTATTAGATTGATTACATGACACATGACTACATCTCAGAAAACAGTTTAACAAGTGTAGTAAAAATGTTAATGGTAGAATCTAGGTGGTGGATGGACAGGGGTTCACTACGAAATTTGTTCAGCTTTGCTGTATTCTGAAATTTTTAATAACTGCTGGAGGAAGATAAGTGGAAAAAAAGTACTGTACACTCGTTTCCCACTTCCACACTCGTCTCTGTGCCTCTTCACCACCCGCCACCATCCGCTACTCGGTTGGACTCTTTCTAGCACGTCTCGCTTACCTCCTGTGCTCTGCAGGAAGTTAGTGGACTTGTCGTTTCACATCTTCTAGTTTTTCTGTGTGATTTGTCTGCCTCCTAACCCCAAGTTTTTATTTTTTTTATTAATTTTATTTATTTATTTATTTATTTTGGTATTGGGGGTTGAACCCAGAGGCATTCTACCTCCAAGTTACACCCCCAGCCCGATTTTATTAATTTATTTGGAAACAGGGTCTCACCAGGGTTCTGAGAGCCTCACTAAATTGCCAAAGCTGGCTTTGAACCTGTGATCCTCCTGTCTCAGCCTCCGAAATACTGGGATTACAAGCATGTACCACCATGCCCGGCTAACCCCAAGTTTTTAAACTGGCTCCAGAACTTCATATCTCCTTTCAGTCGATTAAATATTTATAGAATAAATAGTCTGCATAAAGTGTCATGTGAGTCACTGAAGATGTATTGGGTATAGAGGTCCTTGAGATTTCTGGGGTTCCTGTAGGAAAACAGTGATGGTTTGGCTCCTGGTCTCTTCACACAGTCCTCAGTAACCACATATATCAACAAGGAGGGAAAATAGAATATCAAACCGAATACACCACAACTGGAAACAGAGAGGAATACCACCGCTACTTTAATTTATATAAACATTTGTTACTGCTATATCACAAAAGTCCAGATACTTTCAAATGAATAGGTACTTCTACTCATGACTAACTATTAGAAGACAAAGTAAGGATTTTTTTTCAGCTGATGCAATTTTTACCCCAAAACCATTATGAGTCAAAGGAAAACTAACACATTGCACATGAATTAAATGTCATTAAATGAACATTTTCAAATATAAAAAGGCATATCAGATTAGGAATTTGAAAACAGGTGGGCATGGTGGTGCACACTTGTAATCCCAGTACTTGGGAGGCTGAGATCGGAGGATCTGGGTTCACAGCCAGTCTTAGCTACTTATTGAGGCCCTCCACAACTTCCTGAGACCCGGTTTCAAAATGAAGTATAAAAAAAAATAGGGCTGGGGGTGTAGCTCGGAGGTAAAACGCCCCTGGGTTCAATCCCCAGTACCGCAAAAAAAAAAAAAAAGAAATTTAAAAACAGAATAGAAATTTATTTAGGTTCTTGACCTCAAGGAGCTACTGATACTTTTATTTATGAGCTATAAATTGGTGAAATAGAGACCTTAAAATAGAAGTTTTAAATACCAAGTTTTATGTACTTCAAAGTTGCTTTTATCAACAACCTAATATCTTTTCTAGCCCTTCTTATTCCTCCAACCATGTCCCTACTGATTCAAACTTTATGGAGTCTAATTGAGAGCAACTAGGACAGGAAGTGGTAGAAAAGCTGCTGGGAGATTTTCAGGCTACAATCTAGAGCTGTGCTGTTCAATATGATAGCCACCAGCCACACATGGATATTTAAATGTAAATTAAAAGAGTTTAAAATGCAGTGCTTCAGTCTCACCAGCCACATTTAAAGTGTTCAATATCCGCATGTGTTTAGTGGCTCCTGTATTGAACAACAGAGGTATAGAACATTCCCATCACTGCTGAAAGTCCAATTTCACAGCACAGTCTAGAGGAATTTGCCTAGATGGAAGGTCTTTACTTCTGAAAAGTGACCCAATATCCATAGTAGTAGAAATTCTCACCATGCAGTGTCTCTGTCAGCATGATTTACATGATGATGTGAGACTATAATGCACCAATAAAAGCATATTTTTAAAAAAGGAAATTTCCTCACAACTAAAAAAGAAAAGTTATATTAGAATTTTTTTATTCAACAGATATTTGATGAATACCTACTGTACATCAGTCACTGGATGATTTCATGATTTGATCTTGGAATTGTTATGAAAGTTAAATGATACAGATAATTTATTAGCAGAGCTGTTTTTAAGCTCCTCCTTTCTTTTCTGTTGTTCTCCACTGTCTAAATCTCTCTGCCTCTCTCTTATTCAAAGCTCTACATTATTTGACTCTAACACTCATTTCTCATTGTCCCCAAGAAAAATTCTCTTTTGGTCAACAAGCTCTCCTTGTACTTTGCATGTACAGTCAAGCTCCTTCATGCTGTTTTATACCATTCTTTACATTTCTGAGTGGTTTTGACACTTGTTGACCACCTGCTCCCTCTTCGTTAAAGTATCCCATGGCTTCTTGGATGGTTCTCTCTTCCTTACCTTTCTGGCTACTCTTCAACCTTTTTTTCAGATTTTTCCTTTTCTCACTTCCTCTTAAATGTTAGTGTCCAACCGAGCATGGTGGTGCACGCTTGTAATCCTAGTACTTGGGAGGCTGAGACTGAAGGATCACAGGTTGGAGGACAGCCTCAGCAATTTAGTGAGGCTCTCAGCAACCTAGTGATACCCTGTTTCCAAATAAGAAATAAAATCGGTCTGGGGATATAGCTTGGAGGTAGAATGCTTCTGGGTTCAATTCCCAGAGGCATTCTATAAATATCATACTACAAAAACAAACAAACAAATAAAAATGTTAGTGTCCCCAGGATTCTGACCTTGACTCTTATCCTTGTGTTATTCTATGCACAATTCCTAGGAAATTTTATCTAAGTCCGTATCTATGTCTGTATAATGTATTCACATATGTGGGTGCATACACACGTGTATGTAATATGAATTCTGATTTCAGACACCAATTTGAACTAAATTATGCAAATGTGAATTGATTGGGAGTGTTTGGAAACAGGATGAAACCAAAGCATCTTGAGCCTAGAAAGCAAAAACATATGACAGGTCTTAGAAAGAACCATCCAGGCTCTGCCCTGCTGCTAGAATGAGCTCACTCCAGCTAGTTCAGCCTTTTTATGATTCTCCCCAAGGTTAGGGAGGAATTCTCCCAATGGCCTGATTAAGAATCCCATAGACTTTAGCCAGGCTTGGTAGCGCACACTTGTAATCCCAGTACCTGGGAGGCTGAGACAGGAGGATCGCAGGTTTGCAGCCAGCCTCAGCTACTTAGTGAGGCCCTCTGCAACTTAGTGAGACCCTGTTTCAAAATAAAGAATAAAAAATAGGGCTGGGGGTGGAGCTTGGAGGTAGAACGCCCCAGGTTCAATCCCCAGTATCTAAAAAAAAAAAAAAGAATCCCATAGACTTTAATGCAGAAGAATTAATTCCCCAAGGAAATCAGAATATTCTTTGAAAAAGGAAAAGATGATTATACTCTAAATTAAATAAAAGGAAACCCAAATGATTACTATATGTGTATATTAGCTTTTTCATCACTGTGACCAAAATACCTGACACAAACAACTTAGAAGAGGAAAGATGTATTTGGGCTCACGATTTCAGAGGTCCAGTCCATGGTTAGCCAGCTCCAAGGTAGAAATATCATGGTGGCAGGGTGTGACCTAGGAAAGATGTTCAGGGCAGCCAGGAATCAGAGCAAGAGAGGAAGGGACCAGGGACATATATAGTCCCCAAGACCACCCAGTCACACACTATCTGCCCACAGTTACCACCCAGTAAGTGCATTCAAGTTACTAACGTATCAACGGATTTATCCTCTGATGCCCTGATTCAGTTATTTTACCTCTGAACATTTCTGCATTGCCAGCACATGCATGCAACACTGCAGTGCAACACTGCATTGTTCCATATCCAGACCCTACCAATGTGCCTGTAAGTGGCAGAGGTCTGTCTTTAGCCCAGACCTTTCTTCTGACCTTCTCTTTCATTACTTCCTGCTGCCATTTGCACATCTTCATTTGTGCCACAGTCATATCAACTGTAACATTTCTAAAGCTATATTTAGAATCCTCTTTTCCTTTCTGTTTTGAAGGGAGATGGTAAGAAAATGAGAAAACTAGGTTTCCCCTTACTCAAGGAAAGACACTTCCCTCCAGAGTCCTAAAGTCAGTAATGAAGGAGCTGCCACAGATGCTCGCTCCCCAGCTGCCTGAGGCCACCAGATGCTGTTGGTTTTGCCTCTGTCCATTCTCTTCTGTCACTTCCACTGTCCTTGCCCCAGTTCAGGCTCTCCCGTGAACTGGAGTGTCACACCAAGTTGCACTGGTCTCCTTCCTCTGATCTGCACGCCACGCCCACTGCCAGAAGATCCTTCTAAAAACATTGTCTTCAGGATGATCCCCATTGCCTTCAGGATACATTCCTTTTTATTGTTTTTATTTTATTTTATTTATTTATTTATTTTTGCGGTACTGTGGATTGAACCCAGGGGCACTCTACCTCCCAGTCCTATTTTTTATTCTTTATTTTGAAACAGGGTCTCACTAAGTTGTGGAGGGCCTCACTAAGTAGCTGAGGCTGGCCGCGAACCTGCGACCCTCCTGTCTCAGCCTCCCAAGTACTGGGATTACAAGCGTGCGCCACCACGCCCGGCTACATTCCTTATTTTTTGCTTTTCCTTGAAACTTTTTTTTGTAAAGAAACACCTTTTTTAGCTGGGTGTGGTGGCACATGCTTGTAATCCCAGTTCCTAGGAGGCTGAGACAGGAGAATCCCAGGTTCATAGACAGCCTCAGCAACT